>WBMV01000093.1:281884-537638 GCA_013396655.1 Campylorhamphus procurvoides
TATTTTTCACATGAAGAGCAAACCAGCCTTTCTCTGAGGCCACCCAAAGCCAACTCCTGCAAGAGCCTTTCCTCTCCCTCCCGCCATTCAGGTCACACAGAATACAGGTTGTGTTGCTAAACACAATATATTTGTTTCTGTGACTGACCCTCCGCAGTCCCCTCAGTGGGCGTGTTTGTTCTGGCTGCTTCTCTTTGGAAGCCACAGGTAAAGGAAGGAATTTCCATGGGCATTATTGAAAAGTGGAAATGAAATGCCATATTTGCCCCCTCCAGTGTGACTGTCACAGACCCTCCAGCACTGCACAAGGTGGAAGGGGCACGTTGGAAATGCAGGAGCACCGAGTGTAAAGGGTGTTTTCAGCAAAGAGCACGCTGGAAAATAAGCTGCTTCCCATCAGCGAGTACATTCTTTATCTTTAGCATAACATTTACAAAGCTTGTTCAGGAAAAAAATGTGTTAAATCTTTCATCAGGCTACAGACACTTTATTTGGAGTCTTCACAGAAACCCAAAGTAGTGCCATAAGGTGCCTGGAATATTAGCCAAGATAAAACCTTCAGGGCCATGCACGCTACTGTTTTCAAATCTGTTCTTTCATCTGATGTGCCAGTCGAAATTACTTCTGCAACATGGTCAGAACCAACCTGGATGGATTTATAATGCCTGAGATTGCTGTGGGCATATTTTTGTGAATCGCCTAGAGACAAACAGATAATTCTCTTTAGATTGTGCGAATTGCTAATTCTTATGCATGTCATGTGTTTGCCAAGTGGCATGTTTAGACAAGGAAATTGCAGAATATTCCTGATGTCACCAGAGCTCAGTGCCTAGAAAGCCCCGGCAGTGGAGGACAGTGTCCTTTCACGGATCTCACAGATACATTACAAATTGTTTTCACACAAGACTTGTTACCTTTCCCCACTACACCACTACCTGTCTAAGAGGGGAGCGAAATGCTAAAGAGCAATTACTGCCTCTACCAGCACAACAGCACCACTTGTGTGGGTAGAGCAGAACCCAGCTTTTTATTTGCTCTGCTTAGGCAATTGGAATAAACAGTGTAAGTGTCATCTTTTGAGTCAACATGTCAAGCTGAGTTTTGTGCTATCTAATCTCTGTCTGCTGGCATTACCACACTGCACAAACCCCTCTCTCCTCACCAACACAGCTTGTGCCGTCAGGCCCTGGAGTTCCCCTCTCTGCTCAACCTTCTCGAAATTTTTGGACTCCTCGGCCAATTTCACCCCCATTTGACGAGATATTTCAGAGCTAATTAAGCTCATGTGAGTTTTCTGGAGAAGGCGGCCAGTTGGTGCCGAGCCCCGCCGAGTGTGCAGGAAAGGCTGCAGTGTGTGATCACACCTCGCTCCCCACCAGAGAACACACACACAGGAGGAATGTTAGAACAACTCCAAGAGAAAACCATCAATCAAAGGTTTCAATTAACTCTCCATGGGAAATGAAGCTTTGATAAGTTTTTTGCTCGTATTTATTTTACTGCATGTGACTCAGATTCAGAGGTGCCAGCTTTTAACTAATATAGAAATTAGCCTCATCCTTAAACCCAACAGGGACAGCTCTGTATAGCGTTTATTATAAAGCATAATTGTAGCTTCAGGGCATCATTTCAGATGAAAACGCAACATATACAATAAAAGAAAATTCCGTTTTTATTACGACCAGATTTTGCTTCTAAAGTGACTCTGTACACGTGGAGAGCTCAGCAAACTGTGTGTCCAGCCAGCACGGGGCTGATGGTCCCACACTTATGGCCTAAGGCTGTGAGATTATTAAAACCAGAGATTTCTTTAGCAACTTTGGGTAAATCCCCCGTCCTCTCTTTCTGGGTCTGGATCCTTCATCTGTAAAACAAGACTTTGTTCCCTTTGCCTCCCCTTCGTCTTTCCTCTCTACTTGTGTTGTATTCTCTTCTACATAAAGTGGGCGACGCCTGCTTTCCCTGAATGCCAATTAAACTGTTTTCTAGCTTGGACAAATCCAAACACAAACATACTGAAGCCATTTTTCTGAAGTATTTTAAGTGGATTTTTGTTTTGTTTCTTTTAGTTCTTGATCCCTGGCCATGAAAAAATTCCAGTGGCTCCAGAAAGCTGGGTCTGTCCATGGGAAGAATGTCAGCTTAACAAATCAGTAGCTTCAGAGTACTTAAAGAGGTGTTAGGAATAAGCAGTTGCTTTTCTTTACTGGGAGGAAGATGATTAATATATTTGTTTTAGCATGTGCTATGAATGCAGCTTGGTTGTGTTTTACAAGGAGGAGTAACAAATTAGCAGTCTCTGACGAGTCGCTTCGAATCCCCTTTAGATTTCATCGCTGTTTTAAATGGGGTTTCTCAAGGCAAACAGGAAAGAAATTTATTTTCAAAGGGAAGAGAAAACAGTGTTGCTAAAAGAGTTCTGCCGTCTATCCCTTCGGGATGCAAAAATAATCCCTGACTGTGACTTCCATGAATTGAGTTAACTGTGGCTGGATTGCATCACAGAGCCCTTTCCCAGATCTACAATGGTTAATGACCATGGTGAGGAGCCCAGACCTTTCTTCAGAACATCTCATCAAGGAAGCTGCCTCCACTGAGCAGCTGTAAAGGCAGGGCCCAGAGTGGGAGCTGGCAGACACAGATGGTGCCCGAGGGCAGCTCTGTGTTCCTGTGCTCCTGGGGGCCAGGTGAGGCGGGACGGGAGGGCTGGGGGTGCACGTGGTGTTTTTCGGCAGCAGGTAAAATCCATTTGTCACCCCGGCTCCAACCAGGCTTTCAGCACAAAAGTTTAATATCTGAAACCAATGAGGCATTCTGCTCTCTGACTGCAGCAAGGCAGGGAAACCTCTCCGAGCAGTGCGGAGTCCAGCAGGGAAAGATGTCAAACTCCTCATTCGCTGAGATTTGCCTTTTCTCTGTCTTTTTCAAACAAATAAAAAATGGGTATGCAAAGGGAACTGTTTTACCTTATTGTACCTCCAGGCAAAGAACACAAAGTGATGGGGGTAAGTGTGTTTCCTTTCCCTGTTCTCCACAGGATAACATCAGTAACCTCATAAAGCAGACCCTGCTTTCTCCTTCCCTGAAATACAGACACGCACACTGCGGCACCAGCAATAAATTTCCATCGCCTCCAACTCCCAGCATTGCCAAGGTATGTGCCACAGAGAGCATTTTTATGAGCCCGTCTTTGACTGCCAGGATTTTGCCTTCATAAAGAAGAGATTTTAGTCCATTCTGTCTATTTATTTTGTGTAGAGGAATCAAGGTCAATAAACCATGGAGAAATTCGCTCTACCTTATTCCACTTCAGACTTTTGTCATCCACGCTTTATCGAGTATCTGAATGAATTTTTAATATCATGCCACAAAATGCTTTGGTCTTCTATCATACACTGGGACTCTATAAATCTGATAACACTTGGGAGTTCTCAAATATACTCAGCACTGAAGAAACAGCTTTAAAGTTTAGTCATTCTGATGAAATGTAAGAGCTTATATCAGTGACAGGTTGACAGAAAAAGCTGTTTTCCTTTCCATTTCACAGACTTCCACGTATGAACGCCATGAAACATGTCAGGACTTTCTCTGAGTCTATGAAGACAGAGATGGCATCTGCTCCCAGTGGGAAGCCCTTCTAACCAGTAATACTGTAGAATTTCATGATTCTGAAATCTGATCGACAGCCAAAGGAAGGGCAGGGAGGAGGTGTTTACTGTATTTTATAGGAGAGCATCAATTGCTTGTCTTGGCACATGATGTATATTTTTATGGCATGCAGTGCCACTTTCAGCATATTTTTTAAAAAATTAAAATGTATTCATGTTGGCTGAACAGGTTTATAATTTCCTGTTGCTGGAAGAAAAATACACATTTTTAAAACCCACTTATTAACCCCACACACTCATAACTACAGGTTTAGGTAGGTGGGCAAAAAGCACCTTGAGCCTTAAGCAAACCCACAGAGATCCAGTGCCAGCAGCACAGAAGCACCTCAGGTTCTTACAGCACCAATGACCCCCCCTCCCAGGGACAGGTGAGAGAGGAAATGGATCCATTGCCTCTACAGTCTATTAAAAATTGTCTCATAATATTGTGGCCAAACTGGGATCTCACTAAGCCACTGCATTAGATTTGCACATTTGCTCTTTTGACAAATCCACCCCACCCCATTTGGCCCCACCAATGTGTCTGCAGTCACGGGCTGGTGTTTGCCCAGCCAAGGGACAAAACTGCCCCTTCTTTCAGCCCATGCTCAACAGGGCAGTTTTTAACCTGTGATTTGTTCAGTCCTGAAATCCCAAAACACCCCTCCAACAGAGTCTCAAGGGAGAACACCAAACCACTAGTGGGTGGCTTTAAATGTGCTACACACCCTTACACCTTCAAGATGAAATTTAAGGGATGCACAGCTCAAAAAACCTTACAAACCACCACAGGGCTTGCAAATAGACCAACCCCTCGACTCCTTACTGTCCATATGATGAAAAAGCACCCAAGATCCTTGTAATTTTACTGATTCTAGCACAACTAAACAGAAAATGTTCAGTTGTGGCAGGGACTGGGCACATTTACAGCAGGCAGACACCAAATCTAAGTTACTCAGCAAATGAAAGACTGCAGCAAGCACTGTGTAGACATGGATTTGAAGGAGTGATTTATCTGTGTACACAGAGCTAGGACTCTTCTCGGCTTTAGTTTGAAGAAGATCATGGAGGTGCCCAGAAAAACACACATTTTCAGAGGCTGATCTATCTTTTACTCCCATAAAATCACCGTGCACGAAAGAGGGAGGGGAGAATCAAACACTCACACTAATTAGTCAATGTTTTGTTTTGTCGTGCCAAGGTAGGTGTTGGTGGTGTGGGCTACGTGGTATAAAGAATTTGGGTTAGCTGGAAAGTCAGCCATGGTCCACCAAGCCACAGGAAAGATTCAGCTTAATAGAGTTACTCTGAATCTGGAACTCCTGAGGTCAGAAAAAGTGGGACTTCCAGGAAAACCTTCCCCACATTATTTAGAAACACTGCCATCTGACTTCTGGAAGTGCAAGTATTTGGTGCGTGCCTTTAGGCACGGCCCAGCAGCTCTGTGAGCTACGTGTGCATCGAGGCATGGTGAGCTCTGTGGTTCTGACTCAGAAATATCAGGGAGAGCTGTGACAGATGGCACTCCCAGCACTGCTGCTCCCCAAGACAAAGCCTGGCGCCAACTGCCACTCTTCTCCCTTCTGCTTGTCTTTCCTAAGGATATGTCAAGGTGGAATATAATAAGGTCCAGCCCTTAAGGTACCAACAAGCACCAACAGGGCACACGTGATGCCAAGGGAGAAATCACTGAGTATGGAAAGGGTGAAGCAGAAGGGAAGCAAACTAAATATGCAAAGGATGAGGGGCACACCCAGAAACTCAGGTGACTTTATGGTGCAATTAGAAAAGATCGAGGTACCCCAGAATGTGCTGAGCTGGAAGGGACCCAGAGGGATCAGTGAGTCCAACCTCAGCCCTGCACAGGTCCAATCCCAGGAGTCACATCCTTCTGTAACTGTTCTTCCTCCTCTTCCCTGGGAAGGAAAGAGACTGGCTACACTCATATGTGTGTCTGGTCCAGGTGACTTCAGTCACACTGTTATAGTTCAGCTTCTACTTGCAGGATGCACCTACTGATCAGTTGAAAAGCCATTGATTCCTGGCTCCTTATTCCAATAAGGAATAATTCCATGGCTTATTCCAATGTACATCAATACCCTACCTTGCTGAAAACTTCAATAGCATGGCCCTGATTCTTCTAATAATTATGACAATTTTAGATTGACATAATTGTGAAAATTGTCAAGTTGTTCTGCATTCACACTGCTATTAGTAGTTCTGCAATGGGAACATCTTTATTTCAGCAGTTAAAGAAGGAATGTTAGCACCAGTTCAGCTTCAAAGGACTTCCCAGTTATTGTGGACCACAACCTCCCAGGAAGCAAAAAATAAATCTAATCTACACCTTCAATCTTAGAAAACTGAGTTAGGAACTTCAGGACAACAAAGTGCAGCATTTTAGGGGCGGAATTTCAAAGGAGAACCATATGGGGTTATTTTCCTATTAGTCTGATTGGCATTCTGAAATAGTTTATTGTGGGCTTGGTATGTGTTTTGAGGGAGATTCAGGGGAAATGTGATTTTAAAAACTCTTTCATCCCTCCCTGCATAAACACTTCAACCACCACACAATCTCAGAGTCTTGCTCTCTTCCAAAGGCAGAGCTGGGCCAGGTTATATCCCTGTACTCTGGTCTGTTATTATGGTTCTTCATTAGTACAATCTGAAGTGCATGTTTGCAGAGTTTTTGCAAACTATTTGGCTTATTTGACATGTAACTGACTGGTATTATTAGAATAACTCCATTTTGATCTGGGCCAAATAAAGAGTGTAATATATAACATATTGTATGGTGCAGAATGCTATAGCCAGAACAGGCAAATAGTCTGAGTAGTTATTATCAGTTTGCTTTCTAAGTATGTTATTTACAATACGCAACAGATGTTCTCTGAATGTTAATGGAAAAATACAGGCCTTGTATTTATTGCTTTTCTGACAGACTAAAAAGTGCAACTAATATAATAATAATCTTGGAAAACCCAAAGATTACTTCACAATTTGGAAAATGGTCTGTTGAGTCATTAGTCTTATTATCTGGTATTTTCATAACTCACTAGATAAACACTGTAAACTCTGATTTCCTGGTAATGAGCCTTTATATGTGCAAAAACAGGCCTGCAAGAAATCTCAATTAAGCCTGAGAAACAGTGGTTTTAAATTAACCCCAGCCCCAAACGCTGCAGGAACATGTGAATGTGAGTGCCCACGTGCAGGTCCCTTCCCACTGATGGACAGGCTTAGAATTACCAACTCTAAGTCCTGTTTCCCCCCAATAATTCAGTGTTTGCTCAACTCAGTGCTCACAGTCTGGGGTCTGGGAGCCCAAGGGACTTGTGAGGGTCTGTAAAAGAGATGTGGTTCCTTTGGCTCTATTGGGGTCCCCAATTCCTCAGATAAAAGCTTAAGGGAGCCCATCTCCTGAGAAAATGGAACAGCTTTGGCTGTCCAGGAATAAGAGCTCAAAGTCCATTCCTGGTGTTTGCCATGGAGTTCCAAATTGCCCCCATGTGAGGTAGAAACGATTCCTTGGGTAGATAGAATTGAATACAGTGTTACTGCACTCCAGACCTGTGAGATGATCTCACTTGGAGAAAATCAGACACAATCATACCTGCAATATACACATTCTGGAGTTTCCCCCCACTCTTTCTTTGGATGTAAAAGCTATGGGCACCACGAGCTTTCCCCTTTCAATACCACTTTGTCTAATTGCCTTGTATAAATGGTATTAGGCAGCACTGACAACTGGTAGGTGCCACACAGAGGACAGAAAGCTTGATTAGCCATGGGCTTGTACCTTGTGGAGTCACTCAGGCAGCCTACAAGGCCTCTGTGAAACACTATTAACCTGAAAAGGTAAGTTTTTCACCAGTCCTTGAGGGATAAAGTTGAAGCTGGTGCCTTTGTTATCTTCTGTCTGTGTGGCACAAATCAGGCTATTGAGATGAGGCATTTTATTCCATTTTTTGCCTGGCTTTGCATAGAAACAAGTTTTATACAAACCAGCTGTCAGTCCACCCAGCAATGGTAACAAACCCCTTGTTGCCTTTCAATGACATTTGATACAGACCTAAAATCATCAAGTTATAAGAAGTTCTATGCAAGTCAGTAACTCTAAGCATGGGAAAGAGAGTTATAGCTCAGAGTAGGACACAGGTGGCCAGTCAGCCCAGAAAGAGGGAAAATACAAGGGAGCCACAAGGGCTGTGCAGGGGCAGAGGTGAGGGAGGATGGGTTTGTGGCACAGGACACAGTTAGACTGAATTATTCAGCCTGGAGAAGAGAAGCTCTGGGGACACCTAATTATGGCCTTTCAGTACCTGAAGGAGCTACAAGAAAGGTGGAGAGAGACTATTTATGAGGGCTTGAAGACACAGGATAAGGGGAATGGCTTCAAACTGACAGAAAGTGGGGTTAGATTAGATAGTAGGAAGGAATTCCTCCCTGGGAGGGTGGGCAGGCCCTGGCACAGGGTGGGCAGAGAAGCTGTGGCTGCCCCATCCCTGGAAGTGTCCAAGGCCAGGTTGGATGGGGCTTGGAGCAACCTGGGCTGGTGGAAGGTGTCCCTGCCCATGGCAGGAGGTGGCACTGGATGGGATTTAAAGTCTCTCCCAACCCAAACCATCAGGGTTTCTATAACGTGGTTCTCCATGCTCATAGCACAGCTGTTTGAGCAGTGTGAGGAAAACGACGTGCAATGTAGCTGTACAGCACTGTGGTGCTCTTTCAAAACAAAAAAAAATTCATCCTCTCTGCCCAAACCAACCCAGTTTATGACAACACTGAAAAAAAAATAAAAAAAAATCTCGAATCTTTCAGTTTTCTTCCCACCTCAGCACAGCAGTTGGGAAAATAACATCCATCGCTATTGTACATGACAGGTAGAGGGAAAAAACCTAACAGCCACATCTGGTATCATTAATACTTTAGCAGACTTCCTATTTTTAAATTAGTACCATTCTGCAAGCAAAATGACAGCTCCTCACGGCGCCCGTGAGCACAGACAGGCACAGACACAGCACCAGGCACAGCTGCAGCGGGGCTGGCACAGCTCTCAGCCCAGCTCTGCCTGGTGCTGGGGAGCCACTGAAATGCCAGCCTGGCATTTGCTAGGAGGTTTGTGTTTTTTACAGGTGAAAAGTGAGCTAATAAAGTCCTGGCCACGCAGCACTGCCAGGAGGGCTGGGAGCACGATGTGGAGACACCTGCGGCTCCAGGAGAGGACCAGGTGCACCCAGCGCTGCCAAGGGGACACAGGCAGTAGGAAACCAGCTGGATTTATAGGGCAGCTCAGTCAAGCTGCTGCTGAGCCCTTCCAGCCCCTGTGTGCCCAACCCAGCACAGGGCAGGGCTCTGTCCCACCCCAAAGTCCTGGGGCAGGGGGGACCTGCCACCTCCACACAGCGGGAACTCAGCCCCACTCTCTGGATTCCTTTCCTGGGGTGAACACCTGAACAACGTGCCAAGAGCAGAACAAACCACGGTGTGTGCCAGGGCTGTGCTGAGGCAGGAGAGGGGCAGAGCCAGCTCTGACCCTGGCACGGTGTGATTTTGGCTCCAGAAGGTCATTGCTCACAAAATCAGCCACTTCTGCAACACAGACACACACACACACACTGTGGTACAGACTTCAGGAAATATCAGTCTCCTGAGGTAACCACAAGCTTAAAATTAGGCTTGAGGATGACAGAAAAGTCTGTCTGCCTCTGCCCTGACGTGTCTCATCCATCTCAGGGAGTTACCAAGGCTTCAGCTACTCTGCTTCCTTACGTCAGTGAAATCAAGCAGACTCCTGAAGCGACCACAGGAAGTTCTCCACATGTAGTGGAGGCATCTGGAGCTTTTCCCATTATTTAATTTTTGCTTGGTTGCTAATTCAAAGCACCACAACAGAAAGCAGAGACATTTCTCAATCTTTCCTCAGGAGGGATTTACCCATGTAAATCCCATCACGGAATAATGCCTCTGGACAAATGAAAAGATGAAATTTTCCAGTGCCATTGAGCACTTGACTTTTCTCAGGTGCACCATCTCACTGCCTGTCTGGGAGCACCTACAGCACTACAAAATGAACCATCAAATAGTGACTGTGGTTTGCATTGTGTGTTGTACATAAAAGCACTGCCCAAAGTGACTTCTGCTGCGAGCTGCTACCTGTGATACATTTGGAGATAAAGAAATCAATGTCCTGAGGAAGTCTTAGAATGTCTCTGCTGAGAATTAATCTTTCAACCTACTGATGAATACAAGGGACACAAAGGTCCCAGTGTTAACTAAAATGGTAGCTTTCAGAAGAAAAAAAAACACTCAAGCCCACAGGGGTCAGATTTTAATCTCTGAAAGGAAGAAACGGATCCTTGGATAGAAAAGTCCACCATTCACTTGTTCAAACCTCTTTTAAGACCTTTGCCCACCTGCACTTCTCCAGCCCTGCACTGGCGGCTGTTGTTCTGTCCTGTAAAAGTCTGGGGGGTTGGATATCCTTGTGAGCTTCCAGATGCTTCTTTTTTACTTTTCCCCAGTTTCTCTTCATTGTAAAGTAGGGTATCAGTTCTCTCTTACACACCCAATTAATCCAGTCAGAATGGAGGATGCAGAGCATCTACCAGACCCTGGGCAGGTTCTTCAACTTTGTAACCTTTTTAAATAGGGAGGTTTCTAAAGGCAAAGAAGTCTGTCTGCATGATGCCTTGTAAAATATGGACCATGCTAGCCCTCTCCACCTTTCCTCCTGAGTCCACTTTCATTTGTTGGCTTGTGTATGAATTTGGATAACAAAGTGCAAGACCCACTGTGGCTTTCATGAACCTGCTACTTAGCTGAGTTTTTAAAATGAAACAAACCAACCAAACCTACAATGACTGAAATTAGCAGGGAAAAATAACCCTACCCACACCTCAGCTGAAACAAAGTCAACAGCACCATAAGCACATTGCTGACCAAAGGAAAGAAAACCTTTGGGACACAATAATGACAGAAGTCTCCATTTTGGTACTAGGACTTAACTCATCTGGAACTTCATATTTCCTGCAGAAGGCTGTGCATACCTCACCAGCCAGCAGATCAACCACATAAACTTCTAATTAACAAGTAGATGAAATAACAGAAAATCCACAACCCTGTGATTGCAGAGGGGCCTCAGAAATCTGGGGTTTCCATGGCCAGGTCTGCTTTGCCTCGTGTCGAGGGTACGAAGCCAGCGGGCTGGAAGGGAAAGCATCCCTGGGGCTCACACTGAGAGCAGCTCCCACGGAGAGCCCACGGAGAAGGGCAGTCTCTGGGGACAGCAAGACACTGCCCTGATTCCCCAGGGACCAGTTACGGGGTCAAACCCATCCATTCAGGAGCTGCAGCCCCTGTGCTCGGGTTGCTGGAGCTCTGTGATGTATTTTTGCTGTCAGTGCTGCAATAACAGTGAATGTGTCTGAGCAGGGCCCACCTGGCGAGCAAGATGTTCCTGGTCCCTCTGGCTGAGCTGCTCAGGAGGAGAAACCTCCTCCCACCCAGCACATGGCAGGGCAGGAGAGACACTGATGAGCTGGGGATGGGACATGAACAGCCCCCACTGTGCTTGCTGTGACAAGAAACTGCTTCCACCTCGTGTGTTTAAAAATAAATAAATAAAAAAGGATGGAGGAAAAGGGTGAGGAGGAAGAAGGGAAAGAATCCCAGCCCGTTAATCACATACATCATTACAGCAATTGGCTGAGACGTTGGCTCGTTGAGGATTGATTCATGAGATGCTGCTGCAAGCCAAGAAAAGAGAGGGAAGATGGAAATATCCTTATTTATTTATCTGTGAGTGCAGCAGGAGGCTCTCCTGGGTGTGGGGGGAGCACAGCCCTGCTGACCAGGGGATGCTGCTCCCTGCCTGTCCCCAAATCCATCCCCAGCATCGCCCTGTGCCACCTGCAGTGCTGCCACCATAGACATGGACTGGCAGGGTGAGGAACAGGGACATGGCCCTCTTGAAGGAGGGAGCTCTGGTGTTCCTGGTGGTGCCTCTGCAGACACAGCAGGTGAATGCAGGTGAGTTTCCTGCTCAGTGATGTGGGGACACCCCTGTGCCCACACCCTGCACAGAGATACCCCCGAGACCCAAAGTGCTTCCCGAGCCTCGCAGCACAGAGCCAGTGGGAAAGGATGAACCCCATCCCAGCTGGTGAGCCAGCTCTCTGCAGGTCACATTAAACAGCATCATTAATAGTTTTAGAATAAATACGTGCAGCCCTCCTGTTTCACTGCAAACAGCGCTCTCAAAGAGCAGCACAATTTGGGGGTGTTTTACAGCTACAAAGACACAGTCCCAGTGCTAAATGACTTTGTCCTCTCACACCAATTTTACTGGGAAAGAGCTTCACTGCTTCAGAGCTGCACTTGGTGTATCATAATACAACAAAATAATTGTTGAGATTCATCTCTCCAGCAGCAGGTTTTTGCTGTGCCAAATTTCCTACTAAATAGATTCTTCTGAATTTTCACTAACTGCTGTCTACATTAAGTTATATTACAAAATAATTCCAAACTAATGAACAGTTATGGCTATTTTTTAATGTGAAAAAAGGGAGTAAATTTCATAATAGGAGATGGCCATGAAGTATGGACAATAGAGTCCTTTACTCCTACAGCTATTCTTCCTGCTATGATTTATAGAATGGGACAGTCATAAACCAAGAAAACAATACTATCAGAGGCTTTAAATGTTTCTGGGGTTTGAAACTCAAACATTTGCAAGGCTATTCCAGTTCCATGGGCTAAAGAGATTCTGATCCTCTCTCCTTTGAAGCTCCCCACTCATAACGGTGTAAAATGAAATGGGTTTGCTGCCATCAGCTCCTGAGCAGCCCTCCCATGCTAAAGACTTACGGATGCTGCTAATCTGTGACAAAACCAGGAAGTGTAATTAGTCCTGTCAAACCATCTGTCAGGCCTGAGAGACTTGGATGGTATTTGGGAAAAGCATCGAAACATGTGTGCGCTCGTCCCAAGTGCCAGACCATCCAAACTTGGCCAACAGCTGGGTAAAACAGGATTGGACACTTCTGTTGAAAAGGCCAGAGAATGGAAATGCTGCTAATACAGAAAATACCAGTCAGAGTCACTCCAAAATCCTGTTACAAACGACCAGCTCAGCATGGAAAGTAACTGGCAGCAATTAAAACTGCACAGAACCGCCGCTCGAGCGCCGTGATGGGGAGAGAGCACTGCAAACCCAGCATGTCTGGGTTCACCATTAAACCACCTTCTAGAGGTGCTCCAAGAGGTGTTCCTGGGGCAGACAGAAAGCGACAGCTGGCATTGGTGGGAAGGTGTCGGTCCCAAAGAAGACTCAGACTGGAGAGGGTCTGAGTCCCAGCAGGAATTGGCACTACTGGGGCTCATGGTGGCTTGAGAGCAGCTCTGTTTCACCAGGAGAACTCCAGTGGTTCCCTTATCATCTCCAAGAAAACTCTTGGTACATTTCACAGCAGAACCATGAACAGAAAAGGGAGAGGAGACCATTGCTGTCACCTGCACTGCCATGGGACACAGCACACAGAGCAGGTGCTCACACATCAGCCCTGAGTGCAAAGAGCAACAGGAGGAGGCTCAAAACCTGCCAAGTCTGGTCAGGTCAGAGATCACAAGGCACTGACAAGGACTTGGTGGGGCAAACAAAGCGTGCCCTTAGCACTGAGGTTTGTGGATCTGTGTGGTCAGGGATGCCCAAGGGCCAAGGCCACAGTTAAACAAACTGCACTCCTTGTACAAACTGCCCATAAACACCACGACAAGGACTTGGGTTAACTTTGCATTGGCCAAAATCTGCTGCTATTTCAAAGTAAATGTTTCACAGAAGAATCAGAGTTGAGAAAAACGTCGAGAAGCTCTGGAGAAAAAAAAAAAAGGCAGCGTTTTTGCTTTTCCTTTAATGGTTTTACTGGTTTGGAAGTCTGTCAGTAGTGACAACCAGCTGATCCTGACTTCTTCCTGGGGATGGGCATGGGGTGATCTCACAATCAGTGACCTCCTGCAGTTCCAGAAGGGACACAGCTGGCTCAGGAAATAGTCAGGGGTTTTTCCCTGCTCCAATTTGACTCCAAGTGCTTTGATTCAAACCCCTTTGTCACTTGAGACAGTTCCTGGGTGCTCTGCAAGGACTGATGGCTGAACTGCACACGCAGCACATGCCCATATTCACACCAACAGCCACCTCTGGTCTAAAACCAGGTATTTTGGTGTCATTTCATTTTCACACAGAAGATTTTGTCCTGAGGAAGAGTACAAAGAGGAGCAAACACCAGCTCTGTCTGGGAGCAGCTCTGCCACCCTCCAGGCCATGCTGTAAGTCATGAGGGTATGAATGTCCACCACACACTGGCACCTCAACCAAGGAGCAAGGCTGGATTCCCAGAAGGAGCCAGACCAGCCCAGGCTGGGGGTTTGTGTTAATTACTCATCTTTGTATTTCAGAACAGACACTGCAAGTGTCACCACACTAGGCATGGTTAAAGACGTAGTCAAGCTTTACACATTTCACAATTCAAGGAGCTGTATTGCAGGATGCATTCAACTGTTCAACTCTTTGTGTCCTTTTACAGCTCCCTCAAAGCTTGTATGTTTAGGCAACCTTGAAAAAAAAAATCAGAGGATCCCGTTATTTACAATCACCATCCAGTTACAGCTAAGAAAAATGACACAGCTTTTCAATTCTCAGGATGGAAGAGTCTGCTGTGACCTCTCCAAACACTGACAGACACTAAAAGGCCTCTCAGTTGATTTAACTGGATTTCTTGAAGTCACTAAGTGCAGAAAAAGGAACATGTGCAGGGATAGAGAGTGAGTGTCCCCACGGCCCTGTCACAGATACCAAAGCTCTACAGAGTATTAAGACATGGGCTTGCCCCCTTCATTCTACCAGAGCTCTCGTAATGCCTCAAATTAATTGGAGGAGAGTTCAGCAGCTCCAAAGAGATGATTAAGATCAATTATTAATTCCTATTCCTTTATCTGTATTAGACTTCAAGATGAGAGTCCAACTAATGAAACAACAACTATAATAAAAATAAATGGTACAAAACTAGCCCTTCAATAAAAAAAGAAATTAAAAGGAAAAAAATTTGCATGTTCTAAATTCCTGTCAGACCATCCTGTTGCTTTCAATATATATGAAAGAAATGTAACTGCACTTTCTCTTTGAAGGAAACAGATTGTTTTTCTGACTTTTCTTTTAGGGAAAATAAGACAAGTGGATTTTCAGGGGAATGCCCTCAAGAAGCTCAGGAGTAGCACACAATGTAGGCAACACACAATAAAAAGAGATGTGTCTGTGTGTGTGTCTTAAAAAAGACCAAGGGTTTGTAGATCCATGTGGTGGCTGAGGAGGGTGTTTGTTTAAGATCTGTGTTTGCTGGAGCTCTCTGGAGGATCAGAAAGTGGGAATGAGAGATCTTCACATCTTAACCAAAGAGCCAGCATGTGACAGACATGAAGCAGGAGTGGTGCTGAGCTGGCACTAACAAACAGAAACAAAGAACCGAGAGGTTAAAAATGTTGTAACTATAATCCTCTTCCCCTTTCAACTGCCTGAGCTTTACACTCTTAATCCCAAGAGCACTCCAGTCCTCTACTGTGCCTCCCAGGAAAACCAGAGAAGTCTGGATCTGATATTTCTGAAAGAGAACACACACACACAAAAAGCAGCCAAGAACTAAACAAACAACCTTTCAAAACGTTTTGTACAACCTAACGAAGCAAATGGGACACAAGCAGACAGCTTTTTTCTCCCCTCCTCCCTTGCAGGTCACCTTTCTCCATGACACAGAGCAACAAAGGCAGGAAAATGAAAGTCGAGGCCAAGAGCCTGTCCTCAGCCCGCCCTGCTGTGCTTTGGTTCCGCTCAGATTGATGTGGATGTCACGCAGCAGATGCTGCAGGAACGCGGCACTGCAGGATGTGTGAGGGATGGAGGGGAAGGATTTGGGCTCCTCCTCAAGGTAGAGCTCCCAGACCAGGCCTTTGGAACTTGGATCTCTTCCCCCAGACTCGTGGGCAGGAGATCTGGGCCTGTGGAATTCGGGTATCTGGCTCTCCTGAGCCCCAAATTGTGCAACCTTGCCCGAGCGCTGCTGCCTTTGGGTTTAAAACAACACATCCATTCCAGGGGTCGTGAGCACGTGGAGATCCCCCAGACCTCTGATCTTCACACTCAGGTGCACAAAGCATCACAAAGCTTTTGTATGAGCTGATTTTTCATCTTGCACAGCAGACAAAAGGCTTTTCAAACAAGCAGGACATAAAAGAGTAACGTGTTGTGCAAATGCTAAAGCAAATTACTGCAGGAAAAAAACAAAGTCCGGCGTGAAAACCAGCAGAATTTAACATACAAACCTTGTTTTCCATGACTTCTCACAGAATATTCTGAGCTGGAAGGGACCCACAAGGATCATTGAGTCCAACTCTTCAGTGAATGGCTCGTAGGGGAACAAACCCCCAACCCTGGTGTTCTTAGCACCGTGTTCTGAGCAGCTGAGCTCATCTCAGGGATTTTGGGCAGTCAGCAGAAGGTAAGAGCTACCAAAGTGCAAGTCTTCATACATCTCACAGAAGGACAATGGCTGCACATTTAACATGACAAGCACTCCTGTCACCTCGGGGTCAAACCCCACCCCAGCAGCATCTCAACAGCAGGAATCTGTCCTAACTATAGTGTCAGTAACTGGAGTATCTACACAGGAACTCTCCAGATCATGAGCTGGCCTCAAAATTGGGTGCAGAAGCCACATGGGAACAGCTAAAATGATCCCTAGAGATTAAATCAAAATAGAATGAAATCAAGCACCCACAGTTCAGTTCTGCCACTGACCTCCATCTCAGCAAACCCAACCCTGCCCCACCTGCCCTTGGGGACATTTCTTGGAACCAGCCCAAGGCAGGAGGTGGGCAGGGGCTCAAGTCACCTTTGGTAGCTGGACAGAGCCCTGCAGCCCAGCAGGAGATGGGGAAATAACCCATCTGAAAGGCCAGCACCGAGTCCTGCCCTGGGAGCAGGGAGGGAACCAGGGCTGAGCTTCTGCTTCTTTCCCATGTGCTCCAAAGCCATCAGCTCTGCTCTCTACACATTCAGTCACTGAAGCAGAAGTCAGCTGACAGGCTACTTTATTTTTTCTGTAAATAGCAGCTCATGGCAATTTATAAACCATACCAGAATTCCTGTTGCATTCAAGACGCCCCAGCAAACTTTGAGCTCCCTAAGAAGTACCAGGATGCTCCTTAAGTCTTAATTACGGGACCAGCACTCCTTGTTTCCAGGGGCAGTGCTCCAAACGGGCTGGGAGCTCTTTTTGGGAGCCTCCTGCCCCTGGCAGCCTCCACAAGGGCAAGGCAAAGCCCTGCTGGAGGGGCTGGATCTGAATTTGCAAACAGCCAAGTCCCAAATAAGAGAGGGGAAAAGGAGTAAAGCCAACTGAACGCCAACCCCCAGAATCCTTGTTAGCCAGTCCTCATGCTGCAGAGGCTTTATATCCACACATTTTAAGAAATGTAAAGGGAACCATAAACCCAATTCAATTTAATTGGGTGCTCTCCTGACAGAAGAGTTATTAATAAGATTGCATTGTACAAACCTCAGTGAAATCCCAAATGCAGTCAGAGACACTTGCAAAAACATTTAACACCCAGCAAGCAACATGCTGCTGGATTGATGCTCCTCTCCTTTGCTCTTCCCCCTCCACTTCTCTCTCTTCTTTTATCCAATTATCAAATAAAAAAAAATATATAAAAAAGAGGCAAAAAACTCGCTCATCTCGAACAGCTCCTATAAATTATTCACATGATATTACAGTGTATGTCAGCAGTCTCACAGTGTTTAAAAAACTTAACTACAAGCCAATTAAAATGTAAACTGAGAAAGACGGATTGGGTTGGGTCGCTCTGGTGTGAACTTGAGCAGCTCATAACAATACACACCACTTCTAGACCTGCTAATTTGACAGCTACTTTCATCAGCAGACGGTTTTTCTGTCTTTCTTTTTTTGTTTTAATGCAGTGTTTCTCAGAGGACAAGTCAGCCCATACCCAGCAGAGAAATCCCCTGGGTCCCACTCACAGGCACTGGGGGGCTGAGTTACTCTCAGGTTCAGACCAGGCTTGTACAGTGGGAAAGGGGCAAAGGGACTTTAAACAAAGCTCCTAATTTCTCACAAAAATAAGAAGACAGCGTATTCTATTGCTACACCAAAATAAAGGCCTTCCAAAAGAGACATTTTGGATTACCCAGTGTGTGCATCTGGGTAGCAACACTGGACATCTGCTTAAATTGCTTACTGCTGGACTGCTGAGTAAGCCAGGCACCAATTAGCTGTTCCAGTGATAATGACACTAATTTTAATCTTCATGGGTTAATTACAAGAGCACCGTGAAGTCAGACTGTGAACTCGGAGTCAGAAACGTCGAGGGAAACCTCAAAACCTGAAAGCATTATAGACATAAAATCAATATTTAACCAGGGAAATGTAAGGCCCACCAAGCTTAAATCCTAATCAAGGAACCAGAACATCTTGATTTGCCTCTGCCCCACGGTCCTGGATCGATGGCCCATCCCAAACCAGCCATTCCCTGAGCTGTGCAGGGGACACTCAGCTGGAAGAAGTTCCCCTGAATGCAGCAATCATTGCCTGCTCTGCTTTTCCCCTCTTGAAGGAAGGTGAAACCTGCCCAAGATTCTTCTGGGACCTACCAGAAACTCAGCTCATCCATCAGTGCCTGCTGACAATGTACCCCCAGCACCCCCACTGGATCAGGTGTTCTCCCATCACCCAAAATTACATTTAATTAGTCAGAAGAGCAGCAAAGACACATTTTCTGCAGTCAGAAAGGTTTGTGCACAGTGCAGACAGCAGAATCCTGAAAGAGCAGGATGGAGGCCAAGCCTACACCCCCTTCCCTCACAACAAGATGAAGAGTCCACCAACTAAACACCAAATCCCAAAGAAAGCTGGACCCAGGAAAAAGGCCATTAGAGTGATTGTTCTCAGAGTGAAGGAAGAGAAAAAAGCAAATTTTTTAGAATAGCCCAAATTTTGTTGCAACCAAAACTACTTGAGTTTCCTGCTTGGAGATTTCTAGTTTCAGCATTTTAAATTTTCCATTTAGGGAGAAATAAAAGCATTTTATACTCCATTCTTAACGTGAAATAGACTTTTAAGCAATATATTTCCTGCAAGATGAACCAACTGAGACTATCCAAAGAGCCCTGCCTGCAGTGACCAAGAGGGGACAGAGGCAGCATCCAGCCTTTGGGCAGGAACACAGAGAACCCCAGCCTAGAGTTCATGGCCACAGGAATTCTTTGCTCAGGACTGGAGCAAACCAAGAGAGGAGCATCAAGAAAGAGGAGCTGACTCTGCCTGCAGGCCTGGAGTACTCACCAAAGATGGCACACCAAATGTTCTGTATAAAATGGGAAAGAAGAAGCAAAGCAAGAGCCATTTTTTTGGTTCATCTCTTACAAGAACAAAACCAATATAAACAAAACACTCTAACTTTTGTACATAAACTCATGAAAATACATTACCTTAATGGTTTTTATCCCCCAATTCTCACATCTTAAAAGCTGTATACCACAACTTTCTATAAATTAAAGCACTTTGTAGATACAGTGAAACTACTTTCCAAAGGAAAATAAAAAGGCAAACAGGGAACAACCTTTGAACACTCCCAAATCCTCATTTGTAGGATGGGTAGGAGACAGGAATAGAACCACCTAACAGGATTCATTTTTACTGATTCAAGTCATGCCATGATTGTAAATTCTGGGCTGGTCAGACAGCTGGAGGAGTTTTCATTTCAGACCCAGGAAAAAGGGCTTTATTTCTACCAGCATTCACTGCACAGTTTTTCTTTCTGCAAGGCATGGAGAAAATGAAGGGAATTAGGAGGTGGCATCCGAAATGACAGCTCCCTGAAAACTGTTTTCTGTATACCTGAATTTGAGTTTTTCTATCGATCTTTCCTGCCTTCCCTAATTCACCTCCATTCTGCTGGTGACAGTGCTGATCATACCTGTCATCTCCAGTTCTTCTTGATCCTGGATGAGAATCTGAAATTCAAGACCCCAAATCCCAGCAATGAAGGTTCTCCCAGCACTAATAACCACACAGCAGAGATGCTCGAGCAGGGGCTCAGAACCCTCCTGGCTGGGGCTGCACTTTTTGTTTTCACAGCTGCTTATTTGAATGATTGGTTTTCCTTTCCTTTTTTACCACTCTGCTGATAAAGAGATGCCCTTCTTTCACTTTGCTTTAGAGAAAAAGGATTGGATTCTGAAAAGTATCTTAATCACAAAAGCTACAAGATCCTGGTTTTGAGAAATTTGTGTTTTCTTCATTCACTCTCTTTTAAGCTCATTATTTCACAGCACCTGTGGGAATGTTACCAGTCCCATCACTCCACCTTATTTAGGTATCCCAGTCCCTGTGAAGAGACAGTTATCCTAAGTGTACCCACAGAAAAATCATCCTGGTTCTGTCTTAGGGTTCTTGCCTGAGAAATGCCTGAAGAGCAAGATTCCCACTTACAGCAGCTCATTACAGTAGAAAGCATTATCTTCTAATTGATCTTATCTCTATGTTAAACATTGTTAGCATCATGTCAACCCTCCAATATGGTCAATTACCAGCTAATAGTGCCCACTTCCACATGTCTTATTAGCGAAATGGTAAGATCAATAATTAAGAGAACAGAGCCCCATTAAGTGCTGCCACATGGAAGGAATGAAGGAAATGACCCCACCTCCCTCTTCTGCTGACTCTGAACACACCACACTCAGAAACACCCAAATTCTGCGCTGCAGGAAATCTCTTTCATCCCCAGCTCTGCCTTCACCTGAAGTTCTTTATAACTAGAAGGGAAAACCCAAACCCCTCTCTTTCTGATGTGCATGTTTCTCATTATACAGAACAACAAAGTCCTCCCTGCTCTATTTGAATGGTCACGATCCCACAATTCACTACAAGTCCCTTTGCTTGTTTTTTTGACAGCTGGATACAAGCTTTGAGCTTCCTTTTGTTTTGTTCTGGTTTCCTTCCATTTTGGGTCCTGGTCCATGTGTGTTATAGACCTGCCTCAGCATTTCAGTTTTAACTCTTTTATCCACATTCCAGAATGACCTGTCTGATTTCCTCGAAGCCTTTGGGGCTGGATCACAATATGTGATATAAAAACGCATCAGCTTTAATGGCTGATTTATAATATTGATTAGATATCTAAAATGGACATAAATTCAGTCCCTTAACTAATAAATGTAGACATAAAATCCAGAATGTTAATCCTTCTTTGAGACAAGAGATGTGCTTCAGCAGGAGATAATTTTAACAATTTTAATGTGCTGTCAAGGTTAGGTAGAAGGGAGAAAAATTCACACATAAAATATATTTACTTGCACTACAAAAAACCATCTCATGGTATTTGTTTTGTCTCTCAAAGTCATGTCAAGAGAATTTGATCACTTCAATAAAAGGACTATTTACAGAGGGAACAACTAGCAAATCATCCACTCAACCTGTGCCTAGAGAAGTTCAATGCTAAAAGGAAATCACACGTTATGTTTTCTAGGAAAAACCTAAAATACATGACTTCTATGCTCCTTATTCAGCTTTGGCATGGTGAAATTAAGTTTATTTGGGTTTTTTTTTGTACTGCTGACCAGCACAACTGTTTGATTCAGTACAGTTAACATTGCACAACAGAGTTCCACCATCTCATAACCCCTGTGTACTGAAAACCAGAACATTTTTAAGTGTATTTATTATTTTGTTGCTTGTAATCTCAATTTCACTGTTCAAAGTCTGTACAGGAGGAAAATACTCTGAACTGAACTGAAAGAGAAGTACAACCCATGTCCTCTTACACTCCTCAGATGCCCAACCCAGAGCCATGCAAGAGAAGCTTTTCATGTTTTCCAAATACTTCCTTTAAGATGCTGCTTTCTAAACTTCTTGGGACTCACAGAAAACATCCCTTACAGGATTAAATGCAACTTTTTTAAAATTAGAACTTGCCACTTCCTGGGAAACTCTACTCAAGAGGAATTTATTAGACACATTGACGTAAGGAATGGGAATTACCTCCAAAATCCTCATGTCCGTTATCCTATTTTCCTCTGGAAATCACAACAAAATTCCCCTTTGTATATTCTCCCCTCTGGAAAGAACTGGGCATAATTCTGAGACACTCATTGACCAGAGTGGAACAAAATACTTTCCTTATGGCAAAGAGTAAAAATAAGTATGAGCCAGTTCACTGGAATTTTCATACTCAGGTCGTATATAAAAATCTGGCAAGAAATCAAACTGAGTCCACACCAGTTGGTGAGTTATTTCCTCAAGGCTTTGATGTTCTCCATTTTGCTCTACTAGTCTCATTTTTCTCATTCTGGTGTTTCACTGCCTTATCTTTGAGCCAGAAAATGACAACACTTGGACGTTCCCCAGGGCCCTTTTGTGTTCCTGTGCCCCAGAATAACTGGAAATGTCCTTTGTTCTATCACAGCGACTCCAGACAGACAAGAGTGCTGAAAGTTTGATTCCTGGTTTTATACATTCAGTCAGGGAGTTTAAATGACACATTCACAGGGGCTACACTTTCCTAAATCCATATAATTGTATGATTTGAGCTTTTTAATTCAGAGGAATTCCACAGGTGTATGTCATCCATGGCCAACGTGAGCCAAAGCACACATATGGATGAGCACATATTCCCCACTCCTTCCAAAGCCACCCAGACATTTTTACTCTGAATAACAAAAAAAGCAAGATTCTCTGCTCACTACACACTTCCAAGCTGGTTGTTTGTGCCAGAACTGCTTCACCCACTTTTAATTGCCACCAACATAAATGTCAAATCTTGTATTCCAGGCAATGCATCATGTCTGTGTTAATGACAAAGAAAATGCTCTATGGAGCAGATTCAAGGCTTGCACCTTTTTTTTTTAATATGCCAAGAAATGTCTGTGGTTCTGGACTTTTCAGGAAAAGATCAGCAGCACTTTCACAATAATCACTTGATTAGTCTTCTGTATTGCCAAAAAGCTGCTGAAATCTGCTCTCAATCAGCGCTGTCTCCCTTAAGGAAGGAGGGGAGAGAAAGGTGCGAAAGTAAAGATCATGTTTTTGAAGTTCTCTGCTTTTAGCAAGTTCTGTTCTATTTAATAGCTTCCAGAGTCAAGAAGGTCTCAGGTAGACCTGACTTACCTAACCACATGAGCAATTAGTTCCTCCAGACACTGTGTCTGTTGTAATGTAGTTCACTTAACTTCACATGGTGAATCAGTTCACTTTCATGGTGGTTTTTTTTCCCTTCCCTCCTATTATTTCTCTTCCTTGTCTCTCGGCAGCTGCCTGTCTTGACACCTGACCTCCACTTGCTCCATGGATTGACTGTTTCAGGCACTGCTAGGGAATTAAAATCTCTGCCCATTCCCTTGAGAGCCTGAATACACCCCCAAGTTCACTGCCAAATCCAGGCCTTGCACATGCAAAGGGAGCACTGCTTCCCTTGGCTTGCTTTAATGCAAGTTTGATTAAGAATGTGATTGCTGTTTCCAACACGGACTAAAGGGAGACATCAGTTCCTGATGGATCTGCCTGGGCCCACGCTCACAGCTGGTGGTTTCAAACACGACCCGAAACTTATAAAACCCAGCAAAAACCTGCCTGACCTAGCAATAAAAATTAGCACAAAAAGCTACTTTACGTTCCTTGATTTACTTTAAAGCCAAACGTTATGATAGTCTGCCTAATTGGTCTGGGATTTTGGAATAAAATGCAGAGATTAAGCGAGCAGGCAGCAACCCCAGCAGTGCTGCACCAGCCAAAGGGTGACCACGGCTAATGGAACTGTTTGCTGGAGTCTCAGCACACCCAGGGCCCTGGCAGGGGGAAGATGCTGCCGAGCCCTTGGCTCCCATTCTATACAAATGCCACTCAGGCACTCGAGTGCTGTTTCCTTTTGTCTGTCACCCCCTGCTCCTCACAGAGAGGACCTGCTGCGACACCTCATCCACTTGTCATTGAATCTTGAGCCAATTCAGCCTATTTTGGCTTTTATTTCTGAAAGCTGTGCAAATTTATATTTCTTTCCTCAAATATCACCTTAATAAGACTAGTTTTAAGGAAAGTGTTTGTCTCTGGGTGAAAAAAAATCTCAAACCCTCCAAAAGTTTTCTGACCTGCGTTTTTAAAGTGGTCAGAATGTGGGGACAATGCAGTGAACATCCATAGGACTCAAATCAGATGATGACAATATCCCAGAGAACCCCAGAATGGTTTGGATTGAAGGGATGTTAAAGCCCACCCAGTTCCAGACCCTGCCGTGGGCAGGGACACCTTCCACCAGCCCAGGTTGCTCTAAGCCCCGTCCAACCTTGGACACTTCCAGGGATGGGGCAGCCACAGCTTCTCTGCCCAACCTGTGCCAGGGCCTGCCCACCCTCTCAGGGCAGAATTTCTTCTTAATATCCCATCTAAACCCACTCTCAGTTTGAAGCCATTCTCATTATCCTGTGACTCCAAGCCCTTGTAAATCGTCTCTCTCCATCTTTCTTGTCAGCCCCTTCAGGCACTGCAAGGCCACAATGAGGTCACCCCAAAGCTTCTCTTCTCCAGGCTGAACAATCCTAATTCTCTCAGCCTTTCCTCAGTAGCAGAGCTGTTCCAGCCCTCTGATCTTGATGCCCCCTCTGCACTGCTCCAACAGGGTGATGTCCTTCCTATGCTGGAGCCCCAGAGGTGGGTGCAGCACTCACAGACAGACACCCATGACTATGGACAACATTATTCCTTCACAACATAATGATCAGAGCTGTGAACAGGATCCACCCCAGAGGGATGGGCAGCAAAGCACAAGACCCATGGGAGTCTCTTCCCTCCTTGCTACCCAACACTGCTCCCACAGCCTTGCCAAGAGGGATGCACCTGCCCTTGATGCTGCCCCAAAAGGCTTGGGAATGCATCCTTGCCTCTGTAAACTGCGGCCACTTGTTCAAATGACATTAAAATATCTGATGCTGAGGTTTTCCTCCTACAGACCTGAGCTGGAGGACATCTGCTCATGTTCTGCTTGCACAGTTGGTACCTCAAACCTTACAACAAATACAGAGGGCATCACAAAGCTTAATAACCCTCCTCACCAATGCAAATGCAGCCAACTGAAATCCTTCTTGTTACAAGGACTGTCTACAGCAGAGATTTTAATGCCAGCACTGTGTTCACTGTGGATTCTTTTTAACCACTGCTTCTTATTCTTTTTTAAACATTCCATGCAAGTGAATTTTGAAAGTGTGCACTTTAGAGGAGTTCAAAGCAGGCTGTGACTCTGGCCCTTCAGCCCACAGACACTCCCCAGGCAGAACATCCAGCCAAGTCACTTCATCAGGGCACTGGCCACACTCTTCCTGCCTGTCCTGTGACACACACAGCTCATGGATTTGTTCTGTTCAGAAATCTCTGTGGGCTGCTGCTGCTGCTCCAGAAGCTTTGACCTCATCTCTAATTGCCAGGAAGCAGATTTCCCCACCTAACTTTGGCCATCTAATGGTGTTTAGTGCAGCGCCTCTTGGGGCTCCTTCTGCACTCCATGGGAAGGGAAAGGTGGAGTGAAGGACCAGAGAGAACGAGGTACTTCATGGAGATGCTGGGGCTGGATCCCTGTTGGTGTCTTGCACAGCAAATGGGCTGGAAGCTGGCAAGGCACATCTTCCACGCCCTGGCAGGAGGAGCTGCTTTGCCCCGTGTTCCCAGTTTAATGCTGGGACTGGGCCAATGCCCATCGCATCAGTGCAGTGTGAACTCCCCCTCAGAGAGGCCCAGCAAGACCAAGACATTAGGAAGAGGGAGCAGGCAGACAAGGGAAGGAGAGACAGTGCCCATGAGAGTGCTGTGAAATCCCAGCAATGAAGCCAGCAGAGGATCCTGCAGCTTCCTTCTCCCTCATCCACCACATCCCAAACTGCACTGCCTGCCCCTGCCCTGCAGATTCACCAGGCACAGCGATGAAACTGCAGAGTCTGGAGAAGAAGGGCAGATTCAAGACCTGCTCCTCATCTTAGGGGCAATAAACTCATAATTTGCCTCTGCTGCGGAGAAACTTTGAGCCCGGTCTGACAGCAAATCTTCAATGTATAACATTTAAGCAAAGTCCTCACATCTGAACTGTTCAGAATGCTGTGAAGTTAACAAGGCTCTGTTCATTTAACTCCAGCTGAAATGCACTGGATCAATTTTCCACCTTGTCTATATGCACGGTGAGTCTATTACCATCTCAACAAGACATTCCTGTTGACCCCAAGGGACGCTGTTTGTATCGGCAGCAAGTGCAGCCAAACCCAGCAGAGATGGGTTTCAGTCATCAAGAGGCATTAATGCTCATGCAAAGTGTTTTTCCATCCCATCCACCCATCCCTATCCCTACCACAGCCACCTCCTCAAGGCTTGAGCAGTCTGCAGGTGCCATGGAACTGAGAGTTGGCTGCCTATGGAGCAGCTGCTCCTGAAACAGGCAACTCCAGGACTGTCCTCACCCATGAAGCACAAATGACTTCCAGCTAAATGAGTCATCTCCTTTAAGGCCCAATTCTGGTACTACACCAACAGTGACAACGCTCTTCTCCATAAGGGGCTGATTGCACAGCACTCACTTCACAAGGAATGGCTGCAGGCAGGAATATCAGCATCTCTGATCTTACTTCTGACTGCCATGACCAAGAGGCAATTTGGAGAGATTATGAAACACATTTACCAAGAAGACACTGAATCTCACCTGCACTATTTAACTCCAATTACTTTTGACCCTGTGAGGTGGGCTACAGAGCTCCCACGGATCTTGTGCTTCTGATGCTCTGAAGGAAAGCACAATGCCATCCCTGAATTCCTGACACCTCCCCAAAGAACAGGGCTAAGAGTCCATGTAAAGCTCTCTGCAGAAAATGGAAACACTGCTCTAGGTTGCAACAAAGCCATTAGAGGGGAGGAAGAACCCAGGTGAGCGAGCAGGGAATCAAGGGATGCCAGTGCAGCCTGAAGGGGCATCTGCCACGAGCACGGGGCTAGAAAACCTTTCTCCAAACAGGGCCAGCGCCACGTACAGAAAACAAAACAATGACAGAAAAGGGAACACTTTTTTATAAACAAAAGCGTTCCCCAGGAGGAAAAAAAAAACACCAGAATTTAACTGCAGGAGTATTTAATATGAAACAGCCTGTTCCAGTCTCTTCTTCATTTAATTTAAAATAAACATAAACCAGAGCTCTCCTACACAACACGATCACTCCCCTCGGAAGAGACAGAAAGGAATTCAAAGGTCACCCTGGAAAGTTTGGTTGTTGGAAAACTGAGGAAGAGACTCTTGTCTCTCAGCGACCCTTGAGGCTCAGCTGGTCTGTGTCCTCACACACAAAGCTCAGGATCCCCACTGCAAAGCTCCCCAGCTGCTCTGCTCCACCATGGACCAGTCAACCCACTCCATCCCCACCATCCCAGCGAGCTCAGCCCTGCAGGGACCACGGGAAGGGGCCCTTCCCACAGCCCTGGGATTTGTCCTCTGGCCAAGGAGGATCCCTCCAAAAACTTTCTCCCCAGTCACTCCAACCACGACAAGGACCTCGAAGTAAATGAAGAGCAGTGAGTCAACTTCCAATTATCTGCCTAAAGCCATTAAACTTCAGGGCAGCCTCTGCAGAACGCCCAGAGTGTCACTGCATCCACTGACTGTACAAGCTCCCCAGAGTTCAGCCAAAAGCACACATGCATTTCTGATTGCACCAAAAAACAACCACACCAAAATAATGCCAAGGCAACCCCCCGGCCCAGTTTCACCTACCTCCATTAACCAGTTATCCAAACCAATTCTCCTAGTTTGCTCTATCTAGTAACCAGACTGAACTGCGGCGTGGTGTGAAACCCACAGGGGTTCTTACAAAGACCAGAGTGGAAGGAAGAAACTCTCTGGGCACCCCAGGAGCTTTTATGTCAGAGCCCAAGGGCAGCCCGAGTTCCAGATATGCCACATGTGAGAGGCTGGGCTGGGCTGGGCTCGCTCGCAGCACTGACCGCTCCGAAGAGCCGGCCAAGAAACCTGCCAAGAAACTCCTTCTACAACAACAAACCAGCCTTGCAATAAAAGCCATCTGCAAAAGTGCCAATTATCCTTCTCCTCAAATGATTATGTTCCATCCAGTTTTGCTGACAAGCAAGTTATGCCACATTTTAATAGGCAATAAAATGTATTATTAAATAATTAGTAGCTAAGAAACAGAAATTAGAGGGCACTTCCTTTCACATACATCCCCCAGTACTTCAAACTATTGATTTAAAGGCAACTCGATCCTCTAAAGAGGACAAAATGGAACCTGATACAGCAGTTTACTGGGAGACATTTACAAGGCTAATGATTGTTCGCAGAGAAATGAAGCAGGGAGAAATTCTAGAGAATTCCACCCTGCTCTGTTTTGTCTGATCTGTCTCGAAATCCCCCAAAGAGCTAAAATTTCTCCAAATCTGTTCCTTGCTCTGAGCCCATTAATTACAGTGTTAAAGGTAAAGAAGTATTGATGTCTCTCCCCTGTTCCCCCCCAGGTAATGCCAGGACTTGCTCAGCCTTTAAGGTATGACTGCACTAACTGAGAAAAGCCCCACTAAGACCAATTAAGGCCTTTACTAAGAGGCTGAAAAGAAGACAAATGGAGGCAGAAAGCCCGATTACAAGGAACCTTTGTACAGATGTAAAGCAATTAGAAGAGTCTCCAGGGCTGGCCAGTGCAGTACCTGCTAGTAAAGGATTTTACAGCTTGTCTAAACTTGGAACAATCTGTCTCTCTCTCTTTTCGGCTGAGTGTAAAAGTGAACCCTGTATTAGTGTCATGTATCGGTTGATAGCTCAGGATTGGTTTCCCTGAGCATGTTAAATCTGTAATGCTGGTCTCCAGCTCCCTCCTGGATGACAATAGTGTTACACAGTCAGTTCTAACTTACAAGGAAAGAGGATATGTCTGATGTTAAAGCATGATAAAAACCCGAATCAGCTCTTTCAACTTTCTTTTATTTCCCTAATGCTAAACCCTAGAATGGATCAAATTTACTACACCGTGCTGCATAATTTGGCACAGAATGTGTGAGAAGTGAAAATGTTTGTGCTGCCATTCTAATAACCAAAATAAATTCTGCAGTGACTCGAGGTAGGGCAGCTTCTAATCTCGGGCCACTTGCTTTTTAAAGAACAAAAATAACAGCAAAAATACACTTCTAAGATATGAAAACTGATCAACCACATGGTACCTGAGAAGTTCCCTGACACACATGATGCCAAATGCCCCACACCCCAACACATGCAGACCCCCCTCGGCCCACTTGCCTCTCCCCAGACCTACATCTGATTTCACAAGCCCAGCTCCCCAAAATCCAGCAGGACCTGCCAGAGGCAGCTTCCTCCTAATCAGCCTCCTAATCCACTGGGGGTCTGTCTGCTTGGCTGCTATGAAATGCAGCACTGTGTGCCCTGTGGTGATGGCTCAGCCTGTGAGAGCCCACCAGCCACATCTGGCCTTGCATCTGGATGGCAGTAAGGGTATGGCTGAGATGTCCTGGATCCTTTGGTGCAGCACAGAAACCAAGAAAGAACCAACATAAATGCTTTAAACACTTGGCACACACTTATATGACTGCACCTGCCCTGGGTACCCTCCCCCTCTGGCATCAGGAGGATGTTATGCAGTCCATACATTTGTAGCCAGGCGTATTTTTGTCATACACTGATTTCTGGGGTGGAAAAAACTTGTCTTACATTCAGGGCCATCACAGGAACAGCACCTGGTGATTCCACAGGGCAACAGAGCCCAGGGAATCACTCAAGCAAAGTCCCCCCCACCCTGCAGAGGGGAACCTGGAGGCTCAGGGATAAAGCTCCTCGAGGTCAGTGGGCACCCTTCCTGCACAGAATTAGAGTTTAAAGTAATTGGCCCACGTGAAACAGAAATTGGAGGTTACTGGCCCATGCAGGATCTGTTATGGTTCTATTACTGACTCTCAGGGGCTTTGCTTCTTTATCACTCATTAAGGGGGATGCAGGAAGGACACAGAGCAGGGGGACAGAGAGGACACAAGGTGCTGCTGACCTGCTGGCTGCAAAGTTGACAGTCTGACAATGAACAAACCTTCTCAGGAAGCGCCTGGTAAGAAAGGAATTCCTGCAGCAGTTTCATCAGAGATAAATCATATGCATTTAAGCTTTTTTTCCCTCCCCTTATCCATAATTTGTTGAGAGACAATCCCTCAAAATGTTTTTCCAAAGAGATAAGTACTCAGCAGGCCCTGCTGTGCTACAAGGGGATGATTTGTGACACAAACTTAACCCCCAGCCTGATAAATTCTTTAGAAAATCTAGTCCTTGTCAATGTGCCTACACAGACCTGAGCTCATCCAAAAATCTGGTTTCTCCTAAAAATGAGGTTCAGATAAAAACAAACACAATGATGTAGCACTCTAGTCCCTTCACACTTGAAATTCGGGTTTAGCCATGTCTGAGGTTTAAATAAAATGAATCTGGGCATCCGTCATGGGTACCCTTAACATCACAACCACAAGTCTAAGGGGCTTTGTTGTTGACACAGCCAGAAGTCAGCTGAAAGTCAGGGGGTTGAAAGTGTGTGCTATAAAAGCCTCTCAAACAGCCACCTCTCCCAAGCAGTCACCAATTCTCATGGGGCTGAAAAATTCAAACACGAGATTATTTCAGAACAGTAACCCCCCAAACAGCACACCAGGCCATCATCTGTAGCAATGAAGCCAGCAGCATCCCTTTGCTCCCTGAATTATTTAAGGGTGTATTATTCACATGCTGAACTTTGTACTGAATGGCAAAGAGGAGAGGGCCAAAGTGCCATCTCAATGCAAACCAAGCTGGGTCTACTTAAAATCATTTTAGCAGGTGCATCATGGTACATTTCAGTGAGGCTCTCCCAAGGAGAAACCCTTTGTGGCCATTATCTCTCAGTGTAACTCACTGTGTGTTCGAAGATTTTGAACTCAGCTTCGACACAAGAAACTCAAAAGGAATAAGTTCTTTGGAAAAAGGTGGATGACATCAGAGACCTGGTGGGTGACATCAGACAGCTGCTCACTGCTCCTGAGGATTCAGTGGGATTCCCTGAGTGCTCTGTGCCCCTCTCTGGTCCTGGCACTGTCAGTGGCCACAGACAGACAGTGTTTGCCATCTCTGCTCTCAGCAATAAGGAGTTTTGGATCTGTGTATCGCGTCCCCCTCCCACCCACACAGGCAGTTCTTGCCTCAGGTAAAGCTGAGGGTAAAATCCCTCTCCCCAGTGCTCTGCCCTGACCTGGGCTCTGCATCTCCCCCAGCTGAGCCCACCCCTCGAGTGCCTGACAGCACCATGGCTGGGATGCTCTCCTGAAACACAGAGGAAAAAGGGTTTGAGTGCTTTTGCACGCTGCAATTTGACTGAATGGAGCGAAATTGCCTGTGTTTCTCCAAGCCTGTTCCACAAAGAGGCATTCACCCAGCCATTTATTCCCAGGGGCCTTGCCAAAGCATTACAAAAAAAGCACACTCCAAATTTTGCTCTATTGATATATAAATACAGTCACTTCAGCTAAAGAGCCATCAAGTCACTCCAGGCTTGGGAACTTGATTAAATCTGTATTAAGGCAGCAAGTCAAACTGCATGGCCTTTAACACCAAGGTGGGAAATAATTAAGTTTTAAAAGCTGGTGAAAGATAACGCCAGGTCTGCCTTGCTGCTGCAGGGCTGATAAAGGAAGGGGTATACAACTGAACATTAATTAGGTACAAGCAAACAGCTTTGCTAATAGCTCATGTTCTCATTCCCAAAATGTCAACAACAGATATTAGTGCCAGATGCCAGTGTAACATCTCCCATGGCTGGGGCTGGGCTGTGGGGATGGGATTGTGCCTTTGGAGGAAATGCCAGGGGGCTCTGGAATGATGTCACAGGAGCAGGGAACTTCTGCAGCAGGGATTCACCAAACAGGCTTCTCTGTTATCAATGATGAGTCGTGTGGCCCTGGGAAGGCAAAGGAAATCTGGCATAACCTGTGGACCAGAGACATCAGTGCTGAGAGACTCACCTGGTAATCCCTGGAGCTTCCAGAGTTATCAAGCTCAAATGGCTTTAAATTCCTTACTCAACCCACTGCCTCAGCTGCAAGAATTTGGGTTAAAACATGTTTGTTAGGTTGAAGAAGCCATCCTAGACTTGGGTCAGGTCAGTGATGCCAGGCCAGTGTGAGCAAACACAGGATACAGGATTTGACCACATTATTGTGAGTCCAGCAGTTCCCACCATCTCACCACAGCAAGGGAAAGGAGAGAGAGTGGAAACCAAAAAACCTGAATGAACAGCAGCAAATCCTAGATGTCACTGCCATTGAGGGGCTGGGATGTGCCATAATCCAAACACACTCCCAGCCAGAGAACAGATTCCACCAGACAGATGCATTTTTTGTGGAACTATCAGAAGTGGACTCCGAAAACCTCCGTACCCAGGAGAAGAGTGCCCTTGGTGCAGCACAGTGGCATCCCCTGCCTGCAGGGCACACCATGCTCCTGGCCTCCTATCCTGCCTTTCCCAGGAACTCCCTCCCAGGCAGGGACCCCAGAGTTTCCCTGACAGGATTCCAGATGAACACAGCTCAGGATGCACAAAAAAAACCCTCAAAAACTTGTAAATAATGCATCTCTCCAGCGACATTTGAACTCCAGTTTAATCAAATCAAGTAGGATCCTTTCAAATATCACTTATCCTGTAACTGCAATTTCCAAATCTCTCAAATCCTGGCTTTCCTTTTAATCTCACATGAAAATTGTATTACACTAATACTGTTTACATCTCATTTCCTCTTTTCCATATAAAAATATCACTAACTACATTTCAATTCTCTCTCACTGCTCTTCTGTCCTGCTGTAAATCCCCTGGGGCTTTCATGGCTCAAGCTCTGTGCTTTCCAAACAGCCACCAGCCCCTTGGCTCCAGCAGTCTGGACTGTCACCTTCCCCCAGGGCCAAGTCCCAGCACTTCCCAACCAGCCAGCTGGGAGCTCGAAGCCCAGTCCTGCACCAGGTGATGAGGGCAGGAATTCTACACCATTCCTTGGGTTTATTAGGAATAGGCTAAAGAAGAACCCTTCAAAACCCTGTAAATCCAGCTATATTCATCAAGTCAGAGACCATGCTCACCTTCTTCCCTGGCTGCAGAATATCAGCCCTAAGCTTTCTTTTGGTTTTTTTAATGCAGTTTCTGTAAATTTTGTGGAGCAGTAGGTTTGCCTCCATAGGGATGGCCCTAAAACCCCTTCCCCAAATTCACAAAAGCTTTGGAAGGCCAGATGGCTGCAGGAAGAGCAGTACCCAGGCTTGTGACCAAGGGATACCCTGTGAGGAGCCTGCTGAGGACTGAACAAGGGCTTGTTTCCATTTTCCTGGCAATGGTCAGGAGTTGCTGTGTCTTGTGCACCTGACTTTCTGAAAGCACATCACACAGATCCACCCTGAGGCCATGGGGTGAGGGAGAGCCACCACCTGCATCTCTTCTCCCTCTCTCTGATTACCTGCATTCAACTCTTTTGGGGGAAATAGGCTCAGGTTGTGTCCCTCCTTCCAGGGCTTGGGGGGAGCCACCTCTGTCACAGCCACACCAGTGTCACCTCCCTGCCTTTCACTCCAAAAAAATGACTTCAGCTCATTAGCAGGTAAATGCAATAGCAGGTTACAATATTTCCAGTAAATCCACTGGCAAAAGCAAACCCCCACAGACAGGCTTTGAATAAAGTATTTTTTAAAGGAGATATCTTTAATCATTGTATTTACCTTTTGATTTTCCAGACAAAGACTTTCAGGTAATAAAGAAATGAGGGCTGTTAAGCTGCAAAGTCTTGTCAGGGAAAGAGTGGATCATGCAGGAGAGGCACAAAGGACCCCAGAGCTCCCAGTGGCACAGTCAGCTCACAGAGGGGCTGGGACCAGGATGGCACTGGGTCCAGGATGGCACTGGCTGGGACTTAAATCATAATTAGTGCAGGGGGGGCCTGAGCTAAACGTGCTCCTGCAGGAGGGGCTGAAGTGACCCGAGGGCTGCAGCTCTGCTCCAGTCACACACAGCTGGGTGACAGCTGTGACAAGTGTGACAACTCCTTGTCCTGCCCTTCAGAGCCCCCCCAGTGCTCGGGGTCAGCACCAGAAGCAGATGGAGGGTCTGTGCTGTCACATCCCTGGCCTTCCTTAACCTTCCACACCTTCTCACACCCTGAAATGGAATCATTATGATGGTGAAGCCCCCATGGTACAAACACATCAGGCCAAACCAGGGCCAGCCGAGCTCCCTGCCTGTCCTTCACACCTGGATTTCTCAAAAAGCAAAGGGAAAAGAGGGTAAACTCAACAGTTTTACCCACTTTAATTCTACTGTGAAGGTTGGGAGCAGTCTATCAACACAAACATTCCCAATGTTGTTTTCCCTTGCTGAGACTGTTGACAACAAAAGGAGCAATTCTGACTGGGTTTCTCAGCAAGAGTCGCTGCACAAGCACCAAATGACATTCCATTTTCCATCTCCCTTTCCGTGTTCATTTCTAGGAAGAGATCCCTGCAGGGAAATACAGAGCTCAGAAAAACGGGCATTTGAAGTGCAATGTTTGAACATTCGCTTCTCATGTGCATTCCAAATTTCACTGATGGTTTTGGCCTTCTTACAGCCGCTGCCCACATCTGATTCCCTCGCCACACGAGGATTGCCTGTTTTCATGGGAGAATTCCCTCCATGCTTCCAGAAAAAACCCATGATGAGGTCCAAGTCTTCTCATTCCAGCCAGCCCAGCTTCATTAGGAAGGCATGTTGCTGTTTCTTTAAGGAATATCTCAGCAGAAACACGCAAAATCCTTGGAATCACTCTGAAAGAGAGGCCAAGGACATTCCTTCCCAAGCATTAGATTTGGTTTCACATGAGATGATTAGACTCATCCATGCTAATTACACTAGAAAGAACTAATTAGAAAAATCTACCATTCAGCTAATGAGGGCTGGGCCTTAACTATCTCAGTGCTTAATTTTTCAGGTTGTAAAATATTACTTTACCCTCCTTCCCCCTCTCCTTGCGTGCCATCACCACGTTAATTCTTGTAATAGAGTTGATCATTAAATACCTGCTAAAGAAATATTTGTTAATACCTGCGAGTGGCACAGTTTTAAAGCAGCTGCTCACTGATGTAATTAAAGGCTGGAGGGTCTGGGCTCACCCCTGTGCCAGTTTTGGAGCAGCCAAAGGACCCACCTGCAGCCTCCAAACCAGCCCCCTCCACCTGACTTAGTGGCAAGGGGTAACCCCAAACTGCTTAGGAATTCTCTGCTCTGCTCCAGTGCAGCCTTTTCAATAAATATACCTTTCCCCCTCCCTTGGGAATAATGCAGGACAAGGGATTTCACATGTAATATCATCAGTGTGGGAGGAGAGTTTATTAAAAAGCAATGGTAGCACCTGATAAAGACTGACATCTCTGCCAAGGGTTAGAGCATTTAGCAGGAAGCTGATGGAATGAGCGTAATGAAAAGCTAATAAATCAGAGTCCTTCATTACACAATAAACTCATTAAGCTTCTCATTGGAAATGGAAAGCCAGACATAGCACAGTATTTTTAGACTGGTACTGTTAAAAGCTTTCCTAGAAAATACAAATTCAAAGCCAGGCTTTGAGTTTCGCCGTATTTACATACTCAGTGTCCATTTGGAAGTTTAATGAAAGATATTAGGAAATATCTATGTGATGCAGCATCCATTCAGCACAGAAACTGAGCTTTTCCAAAGAGGATTCTCAGCCAGTCTGGCAGGGGCCCAAACCCTGCACTCCCTGAGATGATGTGTGAAATTAGTGCAAATTGAAATGCCAGAACTTCCATTTTTTTTGCAAAAACCTTTGAAAAATCAGACATGTTTCCATATCAGATTTTTATTTTACTCATCCCCCCATCCCCACTTTCCCCTGAAGCCACTAAACTAAATTATTTAAACGTATGACCAGCAAGATTCTGCTTTTTAACAGGCTTAAGGAAACCCATGTTGAAATCCTCCCTGTGAACACCACAGAGTGTAATGAGAAATCCAAAACAGGGCAGGTCTCTGATGTGTGTGAACTTCATGATAGAGGCTACAGAGGAACTGGACATCATTGCTGTCATTCTTACTCCAGCCACACTCATATAAATCAGGAGTAAATAATAAGAAATTAGTAGAATTAGGCTAATTGTTTTACATCTTTCATAGTAGGGCCAATGGGTTTTTTCTTTTTTTAAAAAAAGAGCTTTATAATCATGATTTTGAAAAATATGGCTCAAAAGGCCTATTTATATTTTTTTATCATCTGCTACTCTAGAAAATTCAAAATATATGATTATACACATATATATATGTATATATAAATGCACCAAATAATACAGCAAATGTTCCCCTTCATTAAATGCCTTTGTTAGAACATGCCTACTTCTAATTCCAAACCAGAAAATCGGGGCTTTGGATGGAACAGGAGAGCAAAGAGGGATTACACAGAGAGCCACATGTGACTGGAAGGGTTCAGTGCAGAGCCTTCACTGCTGGCATTTCACAGGAGCAAAGACAGTGACCCAGACCCAGGGAATTGCCTGGGAATGACCTGATTCTCCTTCTCAGCACTGAAAAGCAGGAGGTCCTTTTTTGAAATGGATGAAGTCAACATGATGTAAGAAATGCCAGAACTAGTCACAGTTAATGTGTCTGAGGTCAGGTCACGGGGAAGGAGGACATTGGCAGAAGGGTAGTTTAATAAGGAAAATTAGTCAGAGTCGGGGATTTTTAATGGCTTTTCTGGCTGCCTTTGGAACAAAAGCAATATATTTGTAGCTAGAGTATGACTGCAGCTTTACACACAACCAGCCTCCCCCAGTGTGTGTGTCAAGAGCAGCTATTCAGGAGAACAGATTCCTCACTGGAACTTCTCTGGTTACCTCTGCCAATGATCTCGGTGACCTTCTCTAGCAGTGAGGAATCCCACAGGTCCCAATCCCTGCAAGGACTGCCTTCCCCAACAGCCACATTCACATCTTCTGGGCATCAAGTTTATCCCCTACCAATGCTCATGCTACGGGCACATCACCTTTCAGATGACCACAAGTTGTCATCAGAACTGGCAAGAAAATGTCCCAAAGGTTTCTGAGGGCTTCACTCCCCTGTGCATGAGCCTGGCTGTGCTGGGGGGCTCTGGCACAGGGAGCTGGGGGGCTCCTGGCAGATGCAGAGCTACAAACCCACCATGGACTCTGCTGGCAGAGCTGGTCCTGAATCCAGAGTGTCTCGTACTGGCACATCAGAAGGATCTTTGTCTGCTTTGCACGATTTATGTGGGGAAGACCAAGTGGTTGGGACTGGAGCCACCTTTTCAAGTTCACTGTAGACCCAGATCATAGGAAGAGATGTATAGATAAAGAGAGGCTTCTCTTTGTGCAGAAGTTCTGAGCTCCCCCACCCACTGCCCACCCACTGGCACGTCACAGACTCCCAGAACGTGCCGAGCTGGGAGGGACCCAGCAGGATCAGCACAGAGCACCTCAGAGCCACTGATTCCCAGGGCATTGCAGGGGGACCTGCCCACCCCAGGCCACCTCACACACAAAATCTAAATTAGTGCCTGACATTCTAAGAATCAGCACCCTCCTTCCCCCAGACCCAGGTTTAGGGGAAGGGAAGGATTGAGAAACCAGCTGCCAACAGTGCAGTGGGAACCTAATCTTCAATTTACCCACGTCTTTCAAGTAAAGATGTGGGGCATTAAGACCTTAGTAGCTCGCAGGGTTTAATACTTGGTTTTAAGACTAATAATAATAATAATAATAAAAAGCTTACATATTCCACCAAACAGCCCCAAACAGGCAACCTTTATTATCTGTTATGTCAGCTGTGCCTAAAAAATCAGGCGAAACAGTGCGTACCCTTTAATAGTTAATCCTCTAACATGTAATTAGGCATTCACATGACAATCAGAACAGGACTATATTTCATGTTTGCCTTCCCTTTCAAAGTCTCTACTAGAGGGGCACTTACTCTGTCAAATCTGCTATAGTAATCAAAACATTGAAATTACTTCTTTCCACACTAAATATACTGGAACTGGTTGTTTGATTAAATGTAGAGCAGAGAGTGCAATTTGCTAAATTACAAGTATTCTGAACATGTAAATATAGTTTAATTACTGCAATTAAAGAAGATTACTGGAGATTGGCAGATGGGAATGTAATGCTGTTTTAATTAGAGTTTTTAATGCACTGTAACATAAGCATAATATTAACCCTTTATCCTGGAAAGGGCTGGCTAGTCTCTGAGAAAATATCCTTTGAAAAATGTACCAGAGCTGGTGCTTCATAACAAGACTCCAAGTCAATGCAGTGTATAGCTCCAGGATGTTTTGGGAGAGTTTCAGCTGCTCCTCGTGGCACAGGCACTGCAGAACAGGCCCATTCTGGAGCAGCCACGTGAGGTGGGCACGTCGTTGGTGCCCCAGATGAAGGAACGTGGGAAAACACAGCATTTGAGTAGATGGATTGTATTTCATAAAGAGTGCAATCATAGCTACATCACCAGAGATTTAAGATTCTTTCATGAAAGTTAAAGTACCTCACGCTCCCAAAGATTTACAAAACATGAAAAGAGAAAATGTTTCAAAATGCATTAGTTCAATTTTGAAAAACTGCCGCACAGAGACACAGAACAATATTGCCCGGGGCCTGGGTTATTACTACTCACCCTCCAGAACAGTATTTGCTTCATAAAGTAATATTCCAGAATGTACTAAGCAATTTTTGTCATCTTGAAAGCTATCACTTGCAACATTTTATCCATTTAAGTCAATAGCCCATTAGAAATTCTAATTGAAAGTTCAATACTCTGCTTGGAATCTTACAATAGAGGTTGCCTTTGGAAAGCCATTTAAAGTCTTAATCTCTTTATCATTTGGTATTTTGAAGCCTAACTTTGTTCTTGTTAGGCAGATCAATGGCATTAATTTACAAAATGGGGGAAAATGTCACCCTTCATCCTTTAAATCTCAGTGCGGCGAAGAGCAGCGTAAGCGAATCCGACCGTTGCTCTCCCATATTAGCAGAAAACGGTGCCATGGGAGGTTTGACCTACAAATTTTAATTACTGCATGAAAAATTCAGTTCCTGGAGATGAATAGAGACTTGAGGAAAAGCAGAAGTCCACCTTCTGAGTGACTGCAGAGCTTAACTCTTCAAAGGCTGTGGCGGTGAATGGAGCAGCATGGGTACCTTCAATAGGTAGTGGCTGCAAGGGGCAGGATCAAACTGCACAAGCAACAGAAGAAAGTGAAAGGATTTTACCTACAAAGCAGCTTTATGGGTGTCCAAAATAGATGGACACTGATACCATCCTCTAGGACAGCAAATGTGGCGAGGACGTGTTTTGAAATGTTCCTGACTTTGAGATAACTTTCCAGCACCGAGTTCACTGGTGGGGAACTCTGGGCTGTGCAGAAACCCATGAAAGCCTCGGCACGTTCTCAGCAACGGGAGGATTTCACCTGTGCCCCCAAGCCCAGGCAGACAGCACGCAGCAATGTTTTGTACCAGTGCTGCACTCCAAATCGGAGCAGGGAGGAGTCACATCCTAAAATTGATCCTAAAACTGATGGCTCAGCTTTGTGTTAGCAAGAACTAGGTGCTTCAATAGGTAATTCTGGAAAAATCCCCTTCAGGACATACACAGTGAAACGTGCCACAGATTATTCCCTGCAATGCAATAGAGCATGAGGACTGCTGCTCTGCAGGTGACACAGGTTCAGGATCACAGCTGGCATTTTGCCATTATTTGGGCTAGAGTGATGTGGGGGGGATGGAAAATTCTCCTGTTATCTGAACCAGAGATGAAGGATTTGGATCTCTGTTTCAATGATGGCAGGAGACAGGGAGAGAGGAACAATAAGGAGAGCAAAAGAACCCCCAGAGCTGTGGCTGACTCGGCATGTCAGCAAGGACAGTCCAATGATTTGTGTGTGTATGAGAGAGAGAGGGACAGGAAGAAATAGCTCCTTGCAGCTCTTTACCTGCTTTTTACATCCTCCCAACCACAACCAGCTTCAGCTCAACTTGGTATCAACACCAAGAACTTTGTGAGGCTGATTCTTGTCCCCCACCTTAAGAATTAGAGGGTAACTGGAATCAAGAAATTTGTGGCAATATTTATATCCTCTTTTCTGTAGATTACACAGCTGTGACATGAGGTATCTCATTTATTAGCAGAGCTTGGGTTTAATGCATCTTTGCAGACTGTGATTGGGACCTTGTGGTGTTGGGTTCTCTGCAAACACAGAGCAAGGGCCACACCCTGCTGTGGCAGCACAGGACACAGGGGATGAAAGGAAAGGGAAAAGTGAAAGGGGAAAGAAGGGAGAAAAAAAGGGAAAAGGGAAAGGGGAAAGAGGAAACAGGAAAATGAAAAAGGAAGGGAAAGTCTTTCCAAGAGAAGACTCAATAACAAAACAATGGCCAAGAAAGGGANCCCCTTTGTGTAAGTCCTGACACACAGTCTCAAGAAGTATTTCCTGTGTCAGGTGAGAGCTCAGCCCCCTGTGACACTTGCACTGGCTGAGCCCATGTCATTATTCCCTCTTGAAAGAGAAGCTTCTTCCCCTTCCAATGCAACACCCCGACATTCAAAACGTGGCACCAACATGATCACAAGGTTTGGTCACCTGGATCACTGTGGTGGTGACCCAACCTGGAAACCAACCTGGCCGTGGTTTCTCCACAGGCTTTGGCTTGGTTTAGCCTTACATGAAACTGGGGAACTCTTGACCAGAGCCCACTTCAGTGTCGTGCAGACTGACTGTAATTGTTAGAAGGTGCCACACACACAATAATATGCAAGGCTAAACTTCGCATTTCTCTTGGTCCCCTGAGTTCTGAGACTACAGACAGGGACATGAACCATCACTTAAAATCTTTACACTGTATGTTAATAGCAATATTAATTAACACCCAACCATTAGCATTAGGCCTGTTGGTAGAAAACAGAACGGCTCTCAGCTTCACCTCCAGATACTGACTGAAATTTAAATAAATGTATTATAGTAGTTAACTATTTGGTGCATTTAGATAATTAATGTTTATTTCCATTTCAAAGTAAAGGATTCCTAATGTCAAAATACATTTTCCTCTTTTGAGAGTCTCTTAGGTAACAGATTTCTTTTTTTTAGGCATTCTTTTAACTATTTCTAGTGAGGAAGGAAAATATCTCTAGATTGTGCACATTTCACACAATAAAAAACATTTCCATGGTTTGGGATGATTCTTTAGAAATCACCAAGGAGTTGTTTTGGTGTTTGTGGGGTTTTTTTGCAATGAAAGAAATCATAAGAAAAGCTTGATGTACCTTGGGACTCTGCCCCCAAACTGAAAGCCTGAAAGAGGCTTCACCCCTGGCTTCAGGAATTATCTCAGCAGTGGCTGAGCCTCAACTTCAGTGCCCGAGGTGCTTTGGGGGTTCTGAGGGGTTCCCAGAGCTGCCAAGGAGGGGAAAATAAGTATCTCAAGCTGAGCATCCATAAAGAGGCAGAGCCAAAGTCGTGGATCCTTTCCAGCCAGGCTGGTGGTCTTGGTTCTTGACTGGTAGCACTGGAACTGGAGACTTTTCCCAGTAGAGACAAGGCCCTGGAATTATCCCAGACTCTCTGTGCGTGGGAAGGGTTAAACCAACCTGAGCAGTGAAACCCCTGCAGCTATCTCATAAGCCAGTGCTTTTAGACAAATTGAGCAAAATAGTCCTTTCAGCTCAGCAGGCACATGACTCGCTGCACAAAGGAGTCCTTCTAGAAATCCCATGAATACCCCCATTATCCCAAGGATTGAGCACAGAGCCACACATTTCACGCCCACTGCCACCTGTGATTAGCTTTTTTACAGTTATTATGGAGTACTTTGATGGTGATGATTGTTTAAAGGCCTCAACAAGCCTGCTAATGTGACTTGAGGACTTGACTCCTTTTCAATCCCTGGTTGCTCCAGCTATCACTCTAATTTACTTTAGGCAAAGGGGACAATAATAAAAAAAAAATCTACTCGGAGAAATCACTTAGCATAAAATTGATTCAGTCTCTTAAAGAAACGTATGCCGGGATCCCGTGCTAAAGTAAATTAGATACATGATCAAACAGAGCTAACAGTCATTTGAGCCCTGGACTCTCGTGTAGCACTTTAAATTTGAACAAAATCAGCCAAAGAAAAACAAAGGAAGACGCAAAGAGCGGCTCAGGCCAACGGGTTTGCCTGGAACTTTGCTCTGCTCCGTTTGGTGTTTTATGGGGTAAATGCGAAGCAAGATGTTGGCTTCAGGGAAAATGTATTTCAGTGTTTGCAGGAAGTGCTTCCAGAATGGATCATATTGTACCACTCAGTGCAAAACAAAGGGATGCCAAGGGAGCACTAGAGCGGATTGGAGTGCGTGTGAGCAAACGAGGGCTCCAGTGGCGACCAACGGGGGAGATGGATGAGGATGCTTTGGCTTCCGACAGAGAGGTTGTGTTGATCTTAGTCTGGCAGCTCAGAGCACAGACAGGGGCACGCACAGCAGAAGGAACTGAGCAGCAGCACCAAGTTCTCCAAGAGTTTGCTCCTCCTGTTGGTTGCATATGCTCAGTGAAGGGCTCGGATGTGGCTGTCGGTGTCTACCACGCCAGGCTGCTCTCCAGCTCACACTCACATCTCTGCTGAGACCCCACAGTGCAGTTCCTTCTGTTTTCAGGGCAGTTCCGGAGGGAAAGGCCTTGGACATGCTCAGAGAGCCCACAGAGTTGTCCATCACAATTCTTTTTCTGAAACTGAAAACAGGTTTCTCGTTCTATCCTTCACCACATTCCAGGGCCAGACCCCACCTGCTGCTCCAACCTGTGTCCTGGGAAGCAGGTGAATGTGATCTGGAGAAAGAACCAGTTCCAGTGGCCAAGCTCACTGACCTCTGCCTTCACAGAGGAGCAAAACCATCCCCTCAGTTAAAACCAGTCATCAACATCCCCTTTTAAGCTTGTCATCAGTCCCAGCACAATGTGATGGAATTTGTCAACTCCCCAAGACTGGATAACAGGAATGTTCTGCTGCCACCCCATAAACAGGCTGGGTTCAGTCATCCCAAGGAGCTATTTGTCTTCAGAAGCAGCAGAAGCCGAAGCAGCAACCCCAGGCTCCTGACATAATAGCCAGTGGAATTACATGTGCTAAAAGCATTTTAAGTATTTTGTTAGAGAAACAGAGAGCAAGAGATGAATAGGAGTAGTTTTGGTTTTCAGAATAGGGGGAAAGAGGTGAGAGGATTGCACAGGTTTCCTGGGGCCTAAGTGAGAGGACTCGTGTGGTCATACAGTGCTGAGAGTGGCTGGGGAGTCCATCTATCACTGACCTTTTGGGCTATTTGTACTCACACTCACCCGGCAAAATGGAACATTAATTAATTTGCAGTCAATTGATGCAAACTGGTTTAGTGCCCTTCCTTTGTTTTCCTGGTGCTTCCAACCTCCGTAGGGCTGTGGCTTGGTGGGTTTGGCTGCAAGCTCAGTAAATCACTGCCTTCCTGGGGCATTCCTGGTTTAACCTCCAGGGCCCATCTCCATGGAATGAATGTGCAACTCAGTCCACTGGAGCACCAAAACTGCTGGCACAGTGAACCAACTTACAAAAAAAAATATCAAACCACAAGAATAAACTGATAAACCTGCAGTTTTTGATAAAGAAAAATACTGTGACCTGGCTTCTAGTGCAGCCCCAGAGACAAGTTTGTGCACTGTGATCAATACATGAGGTATGACTGGGTTGGGAAGGGCAGGAACACAAACACCTTTGAATCCACTGGTGCCAAACCTCTTGCAATGTCAAGAGGCAGCTTAACCCAGGGACTCACTCATTCAGCTCCACTCTCTGCCCATCCTCCTGGTGGAAATGGTACAGCTGGATGTGCTTCTGTTTAGCCTTATTTAAAGGCATTTTTCAAAAGTCATTCCCTGAGTACCAAATGTAGTGAAAACTCAGTGTCATGAATTCATGTGGAGGAGCTGATGGAGTTGTGAGGCCCAGAGGAAGCTCTAAGAAGTCACCAGGCTGCAGCCCCTCTCTCCTGCTACGGCTCCTGAATTTGTCATGTCTAAAAAGATGTTAGTGTATGTGCAGTTTTCCCCTAAGTTATGGTACCAGAAGATCCTTTACATAGAGGCCCATTTCATAATTTGAATCCTCAGTGAGACCTCATCTTCTATGAAATTTGGCTGAAATATGTCCATGTGTTTCAAAGCTACTGAGGAAACTAGAATCCATCCAGAGAGTGAGCTCGCTTTGGCTTTGCTTCCATAGGATTACTAAATTCCATTTCCTGTCCTTCATCCTGCAGATCCAGACTCATGTCACACCTTTACATGAGGTGGCTCAGGAGTCCCATGGACACAAACCCATCCTGTGGATGGTGGCAGCAGCCACCAGTGAAGGGCAGAGCAGCTCTGCATCCTCCATCTTCCCAGGAATTCTGTCTGGTTGGCACCATTCTTGCTTGGGCTCCTTAATGAACATGGCTTTAGTTGCCCCAGAACTATTCAATTAATGGAGCAACACTGGCACAAGGGCTGTGTCACCTTTGTCATGAAGGGGAGATGTGTACAGGCAGCAGTGTTCCCATGAACAGGCCACAGGTGATGTTCTCCAGAGCTTCCGTGGTGACATCTCATCCAATTTGCCTCCCTAAAGTCCCATTCTCTCATAGGACATACCCCCTTTTCCTATTTCCAGGGATCATGCTGCTTGGCACAGCCATCACCCTCCTCCAGCACTGGCCAGCCCAGGCTGACTCAGGGAGAACATCTGTATTTGGTGATCAAAGACAACAAAGACTCTGTTTCTTCAGGTTAAATCCCAGTTCCATTATAATTCAACGGGAGCTTTGCCACTGACTTCAAAGGGCCAAAAGGCTCCCCCCAGCCGTGTCCTGGGAGAGCAACATGATCTTGGTGTGTCCAGGGGCTGCAAAGAATGGCTCCTTCTGCAGCAAAACTTCTCCAAGTTTAAAGCTGATCTTTCATTAGAGGCCACAAGGTCTGGTGTTCCCTAAAAATACACCAAATAGCTGTATCACTGGAGAATTTTAAAAGAGCTGTTATTTTATGCCCTAGTCATTTCAAAGCAGATTGGGTTAGTCTGGCAACAGCAATTTCTAAAGGAGTAACATGAAATATTTAAAGATTTATAGAACAAGTGGCCCACTTAGGGGCTCATCTAAGTTTTACTAAACATCTCTGGTTATGCCTTGCTATGTCAGCAAAAGGAGGCTGAGATTTAAATAAATAAAACCTAGCAGAATGTAATAACAGGCAGGAAAAAAATATGATACATAAAGTTACAACTGAAAGGAATATCAAGCTCTAAGTGATCTCTGTACCAACAACTCTGCTTTTCTCTGCAGCTGAACACAAGACAGCTTTAATCTCCAGGCTGCATGTTATTTAACTAAGCTGAAATTGTTTTCAGTGATGTGAAGTGCATCCACTAAAGATAATGATCCTGTTTTGGATTGACTCTTTATTTTTTTAACAAAGGGGGACAGGTGGATATACTGAACAGAATGTTTTTCATTGACTGCAGCAAATCATCACAGTGCCGAGTTGCACGAAATACAAATTTGTGATATTCCTGACAACTGCTTCTTGTTGCTGCCTTCCCCTCTCATCAGTGTGTTATGGCCTGCTCAGGGAGGAATTTACCCCAGAAACACTGAAAGTGCCCTGGAGTTAAATTATCCACCCATGCCCAAGACCTGTGGGCCAAATCTTCACCTCCAAGAAATGACTCTGAACTATATCACAGATTGATCTGTATCGAGAATTCATTCCAATTCCTTTCCCTTCAGAAAGACTTTTTAACTAGGTGCTTAATTAGACACTTAAAACCTGAAAGGGCAGACTCAATTACTTCCCTAAATTAGCAAGGACTGTATCCCACTGCACTGGAATGACCCCCCTTTTGTCCCAGACTCAGAGAAGGGCTGAGGGAGGGGTGCTGCCTCCCTTTGGCCACCCCAGTTCTGCCTGCCCTGCTGCTCTGTGTGACCCTGCAAAGCTGAGAGAGGCAACAGCATTGTGACTGCTGCATCTTCTGTGTCTCCTCACCAGGTTCTGCTTCTCACATCATGCCTGTCTGGTGCCACCAGCTCCACCTCCAGCTGAGATGGTCTATCAGACTGCTCCCAAACTTTTAGCTTTCCAAGGTTATTTTGAGAAGCAGAAACACAGCACACCACCACTGTTACAGCCCATGCCTGGACAGTGACGATGTGCAGAGTGCAGGAATGACATCAGATGTCACAATTCCTCATTTCCATGTAGTACATGAGACACAAACCTGCAAAGCTCAGTGTTTCCTTCTGGACTGAGCACAAATCTTACATCTGCACTTCACAGCAGTCCCGTGCACATGCAATTATTGCAAGGGGCAATCTGTGGGTTTAAACTGAGACCAACTTTCTCTGCCTGGAGTAACTCAACAGATCAGTGATTTAACCAAGCCATGGTACAGCTTTTCCTCTTAAATGCCACAGGCCTGCTTGTCCCAGTCTGAGGCACTTTGTTCATACTCAGCTCTCGAGTACTGCAATGTAAAAATGAGAAATTCACAGTAATTAATGACTCATTAGGCCAGGTGACCTAAAGTTGAATTTGGGCCCTTTTAATCCCTGGAGAGAAGCTGTCAGGTAAAGCCTAGAACTTCTGGAGAGGTATTATGGCAGTCCTAATTAATTAATGGGTAGCCACAAGTGCCGTGAGCACCCAGGGCCATATGGAGGCAGATGGACCCTGCAATATATCTGCCTGCAATACCTCATTAATAACCTTCCTAAATTGCTGTGAGCTCCTGATGCACTGCCTGTGCCTGGATTTTCATCATCCTACCTGAGAGCCCCCTGCATGAGTCTCAGCTCCCTGATGCCCCTCTGTGCCAGGTGATTTTCTGGCCCTTTGGCAGGATGCACAACATGTGGCTTTGGCACTACCACGACAATGACAACCTCTGTGCTAGGTGACAAATTGCTGGCAACATTCCCAGGGGAGGAAATCCTCTCCTGGCTCCTGTCAGAGTGGCTATTTTAGCTTTGCCAACTGGGCATTGACAAGAGGATCAGAGCTGCTTCTAATGCCACCTCGTCTTTTTGGGTTAATTTATGCCTTGTTCTTTATGCCTGCTTAGTTAAGGACATGCTGCAGGTATGGAGAGAGGAATGTCACAGAATCACCACCTGGCTCCTCTGTTTTGAATGCCAGAACCTCTGAACAGCAGGTTGCTAAATAATAAACCGACCATGTCTTTAAGAACACCTGGTGCTTGCTTAAAATGGTCATTTTGTATCTGGTTAGTCCCTGGCACAGGTGCCAGGCTGAAAGGCATGAGGTTCCCCTTTCCTTCCTCTGCCCACCTAAGCAGAACAACGAAAAGCAGAAGACACAAGAGCAATTAGGAGCAGTGAAAGGTGACAATCCCACCTTCCAGCCACAAGGAACCCGAGGAACAACAGCAAAACCCCTCTCTGAGTGTAAAAACTTCAGGAAAGGGAAGGAAAAAAATAAACAAGGATGAAAGAAATGCCCAGTGGCAACCATTTTCAGTGTGACCTGGTGAGCTTTCAACTTCAAACCAGTGAGATCAAGAGCTGCCCAGCGGTGTCACCAGGGGTTCTGCCACTCACACACCCAGCCTCGCTGCCAGACACACAAACATCACATCCTTCTTGCATGACAAGGAAAACAAAACAACACAAACCCCCTCAGCCCACTGCAATCCTGGAGCCCAGAGCACTGACAAGCCGTGACCCCCCTGTCCACCAAAGGGCAACGTCACCCAGCAGAGCCGGGCGGGATGTGCTCGGAATGGTGATGGGGAATCTGCTGTGAAAATGCCATTCAGGCTGGGGCTCCCCAGTGAGCCCTGACCACTGGCAGAGATGAGGAGGGCTGGGATTTACTGGGAGGAGTCAGTAGCTGCCCTGGGTGCTCTGCAAAGGGAGGGAGAACATCTCCTTCCATCCTACCATGTGGGTTCTGCACTGCTGAGGTGGGCTGGGGGGCAAACCAGCTGCACCTCCACTGATCCAGCACGCAGGGCACAGGAGAAGACACCAGAAGTGACTGATGGGTCCAGAACATGTCCTTCAGCCTGACAGCTTGAGAAGGAACTCAGAAGTAGTAGACTAATATTTTTTCAGGAAGCACAGAAGGACAAACAGCAGATCAGAAAGGAGAGGAAGATGTCACTACACTCAAGGCATCAATATCTGACTGAAAATACTCTACAAAATAGCTCCAAGGAACCCACAGTAATCAACCTCTCAATCAGGTTTCAATGCAATAATTCACCAAGAGCAGCCACACAGTAACTATGTCTATTTTTGTCCAATCCATTTCTACTATATTGAAGGTTGGAAGTATTCATGGAGTCTGGAGACAGCCATTAGGAAAATATCTCAAGTATTTAGTGTATAAACTTGGCATTTATGGCCTGAAATAGGAACAGGCAGCACTGGTGAATCCTTGGCAGTTTCCTTGTTCAAGATCGATGAAGAACTCTGTAATTCCAGACTGATACTGAGAAACTATATATACACACTGCCTTTTTCGTGAATCTGTTAAACCAAGGAGTGAAAAATGGGCAGACATCCTCATGTTTTCAACAGTTTATACAGCCTCTTGCACACACAGTAAGTAGACTCAATACACAGTACACACAGTAAGGAGATTCAATAACAAGTGAGTAACAGCCACTCTAACAGAAGTGAGACATTTTTCATCCAACTATTTGTTATCAGCCTTTGGACTTGCTGTTTTCAAACCCTTGCTCATCAGCCATTGGGCAAGTTCAATTTGAAAATTAACAAGTACTTGGAAAGCATTAAAAAACAAGCCAGCATTGCACCCTCTCTTTTCCAGCAGGACTGCAGAGAACACACTCATGGCACAAGGCCTAAGTCATCCCACATTTCTGGACAAAATATTACCTAGCCAACACCATCATCCAAACATTATTACTGGGAAAGAATGATACATCTGACTCTCAGCTCCAGGCAAATGCTGGAACTGAAGCCATTTGATGATTTGAAAATACATCTGCATCAGTGTTATTCCTAAAAAACCCCTGCAAGTGTTCACAGCAATATTCCCAGGAAGAAGCTCCCAAGGTGGCCACAGAAGAGTGCACTTTTGGATACAGCAATGCCTTCCAAGGTGGGGCCAACATCTGTAAGGGTATCCAGGATGTTCATCTGCTTGGATACTGCAAAGGGTATCACAGGACAGGTCATGAATAGGAACCATCCAGAACAATGCACATCCTGGACAGTTCCTGAACAGCACAAGGGCTGGAGTGTGTCCTCTGAACCCTCCACAGAGTGACTGAGAATGACAAAGCACCAAGCTGAGGTGTTCACTAGCACATCATCTGCACCAAGCAGGGCAGAGGGGCAGCAGCATCATTTCCAGCTCGGAGTTTGGTACCAGACAAGAGAAATGTGGTCCAGCTTGGACTCTGCTGAATTCCCCTCTCTTGACCAAGCCTGCATGGGATTCATCCTGGGAAGGGGCTGATCCTACAGCACCCGTGGGATGGGACAACCCTGGGTGGGACCCAGGGAATGGCCTCACTCACAGGAGTCAGTGTCAGTGTGGAGGGGAATGCACCAGGATCCAGAGCTGGCTGTAATTGGGAATCCAGCTCTGAGCGGCTTCCACCAGCTGGCAAACAAACCAGACATCATGTTTGTGCAGTTCAAGCTTTGTTGCCAAATTCTAATAGAACGAGAGTTTCTGTAATCCCGAGAAGGGGTTATGTGATCCTTGGAAACAAGATGCTCTTGTCTGGCCTTCCATTCATTTTGTAAAACATGTTAAGTTTAATTTCAGTGCTTGGAGCTGCAGCTGGCCGAGGAGCAAAATCACATTCATGTGTTAAAAAAAGAACTGGAAAGGGATGCAAGCTGCTAAATGTTGATAGTGATCTGCAGCCAGCCTCCAGAGAATGGCTCGGTCAGGACTTTGGGGCTTTTTCCACAAAACAAGCAAAATATGACTCCATTTTTTTATAGCCATAAAAGTAGATTTGCTGTCATTTCTTTTTCTCAGTGTAGGTAATATCTGAGATGCAAAATTAAACATGTTTGCTTTCCAGTGAAAAACATCCACGCACACCCCCCTCCCTCCATGGTTACTGGGATTCCCTCTGCTGCTGCTCCAGCTGCACAATGAGACTTTTAGGGCAGGAATTTCAGCAATGAAGAAATACCTGGTGTGACTCAAACAGCTGAGTGGAGAATCCCTGACTGATGACACATATTTTCTTTCCATAGCTACTGACCTCCCATGCCCACCCCCCCAAATTCCCTGGCCATACTAATTACACACCTACTTCCAAACCCCTTGGGCCAATCCTGGTCACAAGAACTGAAAGAGGCAGAGCAGTATTGTCATCTTGCCAGTCACCAAATGAGATGTGGCTGGGGAAACACAGTTCAGACTCATGGGGAACCCCACCATTCCACAACTGAGCTCCCCACACCAACACTGGTGGTGCCACCACAACCAGCCAGGGACTGAGCTACCACTCACTCCAATTGTTTCTGCTCTCTGAGGTCACCCTGGAATCTCAGCCTCTGGAATCTGAGCCAGGGCCCACTCCAGCCTTTGTGAGTCTTTCCAGAGAGCTGAACAAACCCTTGTTCAAGTCCCCCTGAATTCAATTCCTAATGCAATGAAATGAATCTTTGCTTTATCACAGCTGCCAGGTAACATTTCTCAGGTGAGGGGTCTCAGCTTGGTGCTGATCCCTCCCATGTTTCCTGCCCTCCAAGACTCATTAACACACAAGCACAGGTTTATTAAGAGTGTCCACTTCCAGCAAAGGATCACTTTTCCAATTCCCATTCGACTGAGAACCATAGGACTTGAAGCCAAATGAATTCTCCCACATCAAGCTAAAAATGAATCCCTAAATATTATGATGCCTGCCATGTTATTTTTTATATTTCTACCTCAGGCATAGAGTTACTGACCAAACCAAAAGCACTGATAAGATCTACCCCAGAAAGCAAAAATTCCCCTGGAAGAAAAGAGACTGTGGGATTTTACAGTATTGGAAATCTACTGAATGCAGACATACAAAATATTTTTAAAAGCCAAATGATCAAGGTCTACAAGCCTGTGTAGTTTTGTTAATGAATTCTGCATTGCTGGCTATTTATCAGACCAACACACTCAAGGGAGAGAATCTTCTGAAATAAAAACTAGTATAGGCAGGGAAAGAGGGAAAGAAGGAAAGGAAGAGGTGGCAGCAAAAGCAGAGGCTGGAGTGAGCAGTGAGCTCACAAAGCTGGGTCTCCAAGGGAATAGCGTTTTCCTCACTGCCCTGGGGAGCCAGAGGGACTTTCCAACAAAACACACTTTTTGGGAAATACCTTTTCCCCAAGCAAAACCTTGACAGTGCTGCCAGCAGGGAAAGGTCCCTGCAGGGCAGTGGCACCAGGATCCTACCCTCAAACAAGCAGCCTTTAATTCTCCCTGTTTCCCTAAGTCCAGCCAAACACTTGTCCAAAGGCTGAACACATCCTGCCTGGTTTCCAGCTTTTATTCTTATCCTCAAATCTATATTTCATTTTACAGCTCCTACACGTGTTTTCTGAATGTTAAAGGTGTCACAGCACTTCCCATCACAGCTGGAAACCCCTGTGTGGTTCAAAGAGCTGCCTGAAATGCCCTTTTCCCCATGACATTCAGAGCACAGACACAAACTTTCCTTCTGTTTGCAGTACTATTTTTTAAGTTCTCATAAAGGCTATAAATACAGTGCAACTCTTTTTAAGGTAACAGACATTCAACTGTCTGAGACATCCAATTTCTTATCTAGCCACATTTTTTATGTTATATTTGGGGTTTATTTACCTGTCTTAGCATGCCGGGTGTCTGTGAGTTTTCTACCCTTCAGACTTCTCTGATGCCACGGTCTCACTGTAGCAGCTCCCTGACAACACTCCAGTGAAAGTGGCAACAGGGTTTAAATTCTGATTTAATACTTTAAAAAAAACCCATCCATGATGACAAATCTGGGAGAAAAGGAGGTTTCATTCCTATGCAGGAATCTGTCTAAAACCCAATGACACTGGAGCTATTCTGGACCTCTTAAGATGCTTTTGTTTGGATTCTTGGCTGCTTTCCATCCACTCCATCTTTTCTCCCTGGCCTCTGCTCCACAGCTTGCAAACAGAGATACTTCTTCCCATCTTATTTCCTATGCTGTTTCAAGCATTCATTTTACTTACACTTGCTGGGAAGGGTTTGGAGCTGAACTAGAAAAAGACAAATTCTTTTTCAACCTAAAAGTATTTAATTGGATTGCAGGCTAGCTTAAAAGCTGCTGCATTTCCATCTCATAAGCCCTGAACCCAGCCTGAGATCACATGCATACCCCTATTAAATATGAAGTACAGGACTAAAATATCAGCTAAAAAGGGTGGCTGTGGTGCCAAGGCCAGGGAACTCTCAGCAAAGCTCATCTCTAGTACACTCAGAGTAGCCAGGGGTGGGTGTTCTCTAAGCTTCCTCCACTTGTAAATAATGTATTCCCAGAGCAGAATGTTCTGCAGAGAAATACACAGTTCTGATTGACACCTGCAATACAACCTTGAAGAAATAACATTCCTCTGGTCTGTGGATGGCTGTCTTCAGAACCCCAAAATCTGGCAACCTGCCTCATCCTTCCCATGTTTCATCATCTCTAGACTTCTCTTCTCACTGCTGCTTTGTGACCTCAGTCCCCAAGAAACACTCCAGGAAGCAGAGCATTTACTAAACACAAGAGGTAAATACCTTTTAGGTTTTGTCACACATAAATTTTAGCCTGAATGTTAGAAATAGTTTCCTTTTGTGTGAGACTTTTAACACGTATTAAACCAACCAGCCAGCACATGGTAAGACCCTGGTATTTGGGCACCCTGCATTCCAGAGACACAAAATATTTAGGTATGAGGTTTCTACCCAAGCCTTAATGAAGACAAACTGTCCAAAAAACTGATATCCTGTACCTGACTTTGTACACCTCAAGTTCACAGGTGGATGGGTGAAGGGATTTAGTTCAGGCCCATCTCATTCCAGGTTAATGTGAAACATGGAGCTGAGAGAATGAAGCAACTAAGAATAGAATCATTTTAAGCAGCAGTTAAGTCAATCCTTTTAAACTTCACTGGGGATTTGCTTCAGGAGAATCTTATTTATGTGGTGACCAGATCTGTGCAAAACCTGTGTTACAAATGATGAAACATGGAAAGGTGGAAAACACCCTTTTGTTCAACACGTGCCAAGGAGCATGTAGATTTGACCTGATTAATATTTTCAGAGAGAAAACATGCTTAGGCTGATAACAGTGCAAAGTTTTGACCTCAGCTATCACAGTACATTTGCTGACTTTGGCTGAGTTTCCCTTCCAGATTTGGAGCTCGAAGCCCAATGCAGGTTGAATGTATACAAAGCAAAAGTGGGAAAAAATAATATTTGCACAGAGCTCTGCAAACTGACCCACAGTCAGCTCTAATGAGAACATAATGGTTTACCCAGCTGCACAAAACACAGGCGAGGAGCATAAGAGGAATGGCCCTGCTTTCTTAATTTTTAAAGATGTGTTTGGACTTGAGCACACATGGGAGATTTTTCTTTTCTGAATGCATGCATGTACACTTCTAAAAGTGCACCACTAGCACTTTAAACCACATTAAAACAGGCTTAAGCCAGAATGGAAGGTTTGCTTCCACTGAGAGCAATAAAAAAGAAAGAATACCAAGCCATAAGCCTGACTTTATAAATCTCTGGCTTATCCCGCAGCCTGTCGGGTGTCTCCTCTCTAAAATCCCGTAACCCCGGGGGGATTGGGATGGAGAGTCAGAGCAGCAGCACAGAGACCCCCAGTGTGGGGTGGGCAGCTGGGAACCCCCCCAGCAGCAGCAGGGATGGGGTGTGTGCTCTGGGAGATGCAGGGAAATGTTTGTGTGTGTCAGATCCATCTTCCCCCCGGCCAGGCCAGCTGTACTCACAGGGGGACCACCAATCACCCCGCCTGGATCCAACGCTGTCCTTCACCAGGCAATTAACAGGAGTCCATTACAGCCCCCCAGAGCCCCCCTGGCCGCCAAAGGCAGCCACTGAAAGGTCACAAACCTCCCGAGGACGGGGGAGAGGCTGTGCCTGGCCAAATGGAGTGGAAAGCAGCAGCTATTTGTCACCCGCTGGTAATTCCAAAAGAGGGGAGGGAGGCGGTGGAAGGGGGTCCGACTGCAGGTGCTGGTGGGAAGGGCAGAAGGGGAAGCCAAGGGAGATTCGTCCTGGGACAAAGATTTGATCCAGCACAGAGGCGGACGAAGAGTCAGCAAACACCACTCAACTAATTCTACGAAGGATCTGGAAGTGCAAAAGCGCACAGGGCTGATTAATAACCCACTGCCAGCCCCAAGAAAACTCAGGCTAAGGAGTCCCTGGGGGCTGAGGTTCACCACGGCCACAAACATTGCAGAAGAGACCCAGCGAGGAGTTAAGTGAGCAGAGGCAAACAGAGAGGCATTCATGAGCACCAATACTCTTCAAAGAGAAGGAAATGCTTCCGTTCAGAGGCTGAAAAGCACAAACACAGAGGCTTGGAGGATACATTACAGGTTGCTCTTTATTTCTCTTTCAGACTTCTGGTCAAGACCACCATGCTGGGCTGTTTGTGGAGGTCGCAGGTAAATCCCTACCCAAACCCCTCCAAGGACACCACCAACCAACCCTGGCAGTTTTCCCATGGAAATACAATCGAGAGATGCCAGGTAGGTGGCCAAAGGAGGAGGAGAATCAGCATATACAGAAGACTTAATTTGCACACTAGTGCAAGGAAGAGTTAGACTAAATTACTTCATATTGTTAATTTGGAATAAATTTCATCCAGTTCATGAATAACTTTCACCCACAGCATTCAACTGCAATTTAACACTGTTGTTCTTTCCTGTGATAAGAATATTTCAGAGATCTGGCAGTGCCTGGGCAGTCAAGAAAAAAAGCTGAAATAGCACAAATGTTGACTCGTCAACAACAGAAATGAGAAGGTGAACAGCGAGAATCAAAATGGTGACAAGTTTTTGTTAATTTTCTTGGGGTGATTCTGAATTATTTGTACAATTGCAATTTTATTTGGTGTACAAAACCTAGACTGCATTAAAAAAAAGGACAGGAGAAAGAAAGAATCTGCAAACTTTGTATTGATATGTCCTGATATGTCCTGTCTTCACATGACTGTGCAGGGACCACAAACACCACGAGAACATCCACGTGGGTATCAACACTCACTCACATCCCCTGAAGTTCCAGCATCATGGGCAGTTCATGGCATATTTCTTACCCATTTCCCCAGAAAATTCTGTTACCTATCTCCTCCTCCTGTCTCTTACTTTCTGGGTTCAAACACAATTTGTTCACTGCCTTCAATATTTGATGTGCACACACACAGTGTGTATATCTATCTCTATCTATATATCCAGATCTATTTATATGTGTATCTATCTCTATCCCTGAACTTTTTTCCCCACAGGTAGCTGAGTTTAGTAAATACACATTGTGGATTTAGGGAAACTACAATTACAAAACATTTTGCTCTAATAGGAGCTGCCTTGTACCCTCTCCCTTGGGCTTGTCCTTCCAAAATGCCTCCACCTCCACCGGGGAGTCTCAGGTTAGTTCACCCCCAAGGGCTGCCTGCCTAGCAAAGCTGGCCAAGACATCCAGGGAGAGAATCCCAGACAGAGGACACAGGATATGGTTTTATTTATTCACTTTTTTCCCCTGTCTACACTTTCTACACTCTGCACAGTATGGGAAAACACTGCGTGGGACTGAGTTCCTTCTTTAGGCATCCAGAAAGATACTTATTGAGGTGAGGATACCAAGGCAAGTTTGCTCTGCCTTTAATTAGAAGGTCATTAATATCAAGTGCTCAATTTCATTTCCTATCAAGTAAAGCTTCTACTTTTTATGGCATTTAAACTTTTCTAGGAGCAGGAGAACCAGCATCAGACTGGAACAGGGATGGGGCTCTGAGCAACCTGACAGTATTGTTGCCTCTTAAAGCCAGATTTGGTGAGTAGGAAACAGCTTTGCCCATCTATCCCTCACTTGGCACAGGCAGGAAAAGGTGCAGGCACACAGTTGTGCAGTGCCAAGATTTGGGTCCCACTATAAGTTCCTGCAGTGCTGAAACATCACCCTGGGTGTGCTGAGAGCTTGTCTCTTAAGGAAGGTTTGGTTTGCTCAAATAAATAAAACAGCAACTTTTCCCAAGCAATTGAATGTTCCAGCAGAGCCAGAGACTCCAATCAGCCCTGGGAACTTTGCAGTGAGACCTCACAAATTCAGGCAAGATGCAGCAGGGGGTTGTAGACAGGGCTTGGAAATCAAGTGCCTTAACTTGGTTTTGGCCACAACGTGTACACAAACTCTATGACTCAAACAACAGTGAGGATGCTCCATGGTGCATGTTTTATTGACAGGAGATCATCAATTGTGTGTACAAACTATCCGAGCTCCTGCCACTTTATGTCCTTCCCTTCCTCCCAGAAGAGATAAAACAAGTGTAAAACCTCACTGACTCAGGTCTTTCCTTCATTACTTGGGGACAATTCCTTATGAACTCAACAGGCATTTGCTTTATTTATCACAAATTCATGAGGGTGTCAAACACATGACCAGTCCTGGGAATGAAGTTAACACAGCTTGTCTGACTGTGGGAGTGACAGGAATGTGAGAATATGGATAAATGAGAGACCACAGCCTACAGTGGCCAAAAAGTACCCATTACATGTGAATAGGGTGGGGGAGAGAAGAGAGGACACAGGGAGAACACAGACCTGGCTATTTTATTTGAACTCTAGCATTTGTAGTATATATTAAGGAAAAGAATTCAGAATGCAGATGGTAAAACACTGGGACAGGTTACCTGGAGAGGTGCTGGGGTGGCTGCCCCATCCATGAAAACATTCAAGGTCAGGCTGGATGGGGCTCTGAGCAACCTGATCTGGTTGAAGATGTCCCTGCTCACTGCAGGGGGGTGGGACTGGATGACCTTTAGGGTGCCTTTTGGCTCAAACTGCTGCATGTTGTGTGATTTCTCTGTCTTTCTTAGCCAGCCAACACGCACTTGAGGACGTAACACTCAGTGCAATCAGCCCTGGAGCAGAGATGGAGGGCAGATTTGCATTCAACTAACTGATCAAATGCTAAGAATTTCTTAATTGCCTTAATAGTTTAATTTTATTTGTCTCTAATCTAATTAGTAAAGAGAAGTGTGCGTGGGGGGAGCTGATTGGAGGGGAGGGGCCTTGCTGTGAGCAATGCAGAACCTTGGCTCCCTGCTCGGCTCCAGCACCAGCACTGCCGGATGTCAACATGTCCCTGTTTCCTTCTCCTCATCCCCTGCTCTGCTGGCCTGGCTGTTCTGGGAAACTTCCTTGAAAGGCTTTAATAGCAGCATTCATTTCTGCTGCAGATAAGGTGAGGCTGGCTTCCCATGCACAGTCATTTAATAGGAGCTCCGATCTCATTTAATAGATCCTTTATGTCTCTGTCAAAGGCTGTTCCCATTGATTGGTGCCGTGGCTCACACGAGTCTGTAAATACATTCATCTCTCGAGGGTTTGTGACAGCAGCTCCGTTCCCAGCACGAGCGTTACAGATGGACAGACCATCGCTGCATGAATGAGGAGCTGAGCTGAAAACTTACACTAAATCAACTTTGTAAAACTCTGCAAACCAGGCATTGGTGGCGTTCCCTGGATCAGGGAATCCTGCAGAATGCAGAGCAGACCTGCAGAAGTTCCAGGAGTTCTAATTTCAGTCCAGTTTAATTTGCAAGCACTATTGCTCTACGAGGAGTCCAACCTGCCAAGGAATGACCATGTGACAGACACACTGAGAGAGACCCATCCTAACTAGCAAAGCTGGCCAAGACACCCAGGGAGAGAACCTCAGACAGAGGACATATGAGGAATTTTTGTTATTTATTCACTTTTTTTTCCCTGTCTACACTTTCTACAACTCTTCACAGTATGGGAAACTCTGCATGGGACTGAGTTCCTGCCAGATGCTGAGCATCCCCAGCTCCAGCTGCTCTAAGAGGCCAGCAGAGTGTCCAACCCCTCAGCTGAAATGCTCTGCTACTTCCAGCATGGACTTTTTGTCCCTCTAAACACGTGGCCATCACTGCTAAATGTACTTTAACACAAAGAAGGAGATTCATTCAAATATGAGTGACTGATCCAAAGGCATTCCGTGCAGCTCTGCATCGTGTCCTCTCATTTCAAAGGCAGCCTGTAACAGAGCTGGGCTGGGAGGCAGAAGGGAGGCATCATGGCAGGAATATCAGTGTATTTGGGATGCAAAGCAGAAGCTTATCTGTTTTACTACTGCAGCACCGGAGAAAATCAATTTTGACACAGAACTGCCACTTTACAAGCAAATAACTATACTTTCCAATAACCTAATCTGTGCAAAGCCTACTGAAAATTCCCTAAAGAACCAGTAGTTAAAACCTCCATTAAATCAAAGGGTTTAATATGGGAAGGGAAGAGAGGATGCAGTTTGACTTGGGAATGTAATGGACTCAGTGGGGAAATAAATATGTTGTTTTATGTGTACAGTTACAGAATTTGAGAACACAGCATTCATTTCAAAGGGAATTCTCTTGCTGTGCAACTTATTCCTAAACAGATGTGATTTTTGCTTATTCAAAAACATTTAGGTAACAATTACAGCATAATAAATTATAATTGCCATCATCTTCCAGCCATGCTACGACTTTTATGCAAACACATAGAAAATGCAATTATATAGAACTGTAAATCCTATTTTCAGGTAGCTTAGAGCACTGGCAAAACACTTGTTTATTTTACTCAGAATGAAAAATACTTTAAAATATGTATACAAATGCAAAGGCCATGTCTGTTGGGCAGCCTGATAAGGTCTGTCTTACACAGTCACTGCTCAGAGAGGGACCCAACTCTAAGGAAGTCCAGTACCTTTTGGAAGCTGATATTTGACTCTTTTTATATTTGCAGTCTATTTAACCTGGTTTCTAAGCTGACATTTTAATTAAGCAGGACATGAGCACTGTTTGAACACTGAAGGAAGAGAGAGTAACTAGGAATAATAGACTAAAACCCAAGATTTTCATGATTGAATAGTACAGGAGATCACACATGAACCCAGCACTTTGTATGAATATAAACATCTTACAGCCTGCCAGAGAGCTGCAGGTTAGGGGTGTAATTCTATAAGATAAATTAAAATTCATCTCCATGAAGACTGCAACTTTTTGTTAAATTTTACAGAGCTTCACTGAACTTCCACAGTGCATTAATTTCCCCCTTCTTTCTTTCTCCAGTATTAGAAACCAGTGAGGATGACTGGGAAATATCTGACAAAACAGGGGTGGGGGTTTTTGCCAGGAAATAACAATGCACAGAGACAAAATTGTTTCACAGAGGTCCAGATTCACCAGGATTTCACTGCAAAGCCTTTTGAAGGCCCAGGAAGAGATTTTTGGTGGTAACTAAGGAGAGGCACACAATCACCCCTGAGCCCAGTAGCTGGTGCACATTAAAGACAAAAAATCCAATTTCAAGGCTACCTCTATGTAACAAATGGCAGAGAAGGGCATCAAATTTTGACCTGGTTTTTCTGGGCGCTGCTTCTGAAGACACATTTCAAAAGTTCTGACTGGATTTCATGCCAGGAACAGGAACATTTTCAAAACCTTGACATTTTCTGAGAGGCAGAAGAAACATTACCTACTCATCCCATCTCTGCTCCTTTCTTAAATAGAATAAACCCTTCAACAGACCAACTATACTCGAAGGATTACAGAGAAAAAGCTTTTTATTTCCGTGCTCATGTTATGAAGAGTTATCCTTCAGGATGAAGTTAAAACCCCCCAGCTATCCTCCAGTGTCACACTTCCCAGTGACTCTCTCCCACTAAAGCACGGCATCAGAGGCTGAAACTGAGAATGCAGACAGGCTGCACAACAATGAGCAACATTACTATGTATATCTTTTCCCCTCCTACTGAAGAAATTAACCTTCATATCTTTGTTGGACATACCTAAAGCAGTTTTGTTAGAAATCGGTTATTAAATGCAATTTCAATTATAATTAACCAAACGTTTCTAACTGATACCTCTTTGAAACCTGGTTCTGAAAATAAGCAATATACATTCTATGTTTATTTAATAAAGGATAGCATTCATGAACAGAATGGGGGATTTGTTTCGTTTTAAAAATAATAATAATAATAATGGGAAGTTGAAAGTCCTTCAGCAAGTCACAATCCACACCTATGGCATGTGAGATGAAGTCCCTGCAGTGTGACATGGAGAAACCCTCCAGCTTTGAAATACTCCTCTAGAAAAATACAGCAACAATTCCAAGCCCCTGTGCTGGTTTAAAGGTAAACCAACAGAAGAAGTGAACACAACTCAAAAGAGATTATAAACCAGAGTTACAATGTACTAAAAACGTTATAATAAATACAAAGATACAGAGAAAAAATTAGTTTGGACCCAGAAAAGACAGATGTATAACCCAGCCCCCCTGGGGCACAAACAGAATGGTGTTCATCAGCCCCTGAGCTGAGCCCCATGTGGGCCCCCTGAGTGCAAAGTAAAAGGAAAGGAAAACCTGTTGGTGACCGTGATGGTCACAGGCTGGTCATGTGAGGTTCTGCTCTTCCTCTGGGTCCCACAAGTGGTACCACAAGTCCCAAACCCCAAAGATTAAATATGCTCAGGTTCAGGTGGGAATGCCCAGCACCTCCCCCAGGGCAGGATTTTCACAATGGGTGATTTAACTGTGTGAGTCATGGCATATTTTTGGAATCCTTGATGGCCCATCAGCAGACAAGATCCCTCAGGTGGGTGTGAAGGTGCTGATGCCTCCCTGGAAGGGATTTATCACAGCTGGGTCATTGGTGAGAAGACAGAAACACTCCCCTGTCTCACAGGGTTCTTCAACACCCACCCTGCAGCCTGAGGGGCCAGGTGTGCCCTGGGCAGGGGCTGCAAATGGTCCATTATTGACAGTCCACCAGAAATGACACAGAGGGTGTAGAATGCAGAGTTTTGGTGACACCCACCCAGTGACAGACTGACCCCAGCAGCTGCAACCAGGACAGCCCTAGCAAAGGCAGCCTGGCTGTTGGGCTCTGGTTCTCCCCAGGTTCAGGTTTCATGCCTTACCAAGCTTTGTCGTGCAAGACTTACTTCAATTTGACCTAAACATTAGCAAGCTGCTGAGTATTCTCCTGAAGAAGACAACCTTAGACTTGCATCCCAAGGCAGTATTTCAGACCTGCCTGAACTTCAGGAAGGAATTTTAAGGCATTGAAAGGGATGCTGTAAAGTTAAAAGCTATTTTATCAGCATGACTTTTAGACACAAATGCTGCTTTTCTCTGAGAAAGAGCAGCAGGCAAAGGAGGAAGGAACTACCACGACTGACAGAATCCAGCTGTCCCCCATCAGCACTGAGGTTTCCTTTTCCACCTCATCTTTCATCACTTCTTTTGTTTCCTCTGGAAAAATATTTATCCTTAACAAGACGCCTGGGTTGCATTTAACTTTCTACTGAGTAAAATGAAAATCAAGTTCACACTCCACTTAAACATTTCAAAGAGAAGAGGGGGAAGATGGTGAAATCAAAGAAAAAAGTCTTTAAAAAACCCTTATTTTTCTTAAGACCTTGGGGGAAAATCTGAATTGACAGGAGTCACAGAGTGAAACAAAACATTCTATTCATCTGGGCCATGCAGCAATACATCCAATGCTTTCAAAAACCAATAGGATGACTGTCCAAAATTCATTTAAACAGCCAGTTAATTGTGATCCTTTACAAAGCTTAGGACCCATTGCATCCCAAAGGCACAGGATTTGCTGGTCCATTGCAGAGCTGCAGCAGAGGAATCCATCCCCAGGGCTGGAGATTTGCAAATGCTCTCTACGAGGAAGTTTTATATTTAGTTGGAGACCTGGCTCTGGTGCTGAGGAGTTTAATGCTGCTCTGCATTTGGAATTGGTCTCACAACCTCTTCTCTTTTAATGTACGTCCCTTGTTTTGTTCATCTGCTCATTTTCTGAGGTGTCAGCATTCTGCTTTAGATCTTTGGTGGATTGAAAGGTGTGCCCTGTGGGTTCCACTCTCTCTAAATCACCCGTGATGTATTACACTTGGCTTAAATGACTGAGTCTCATTTGCACAACTGCCCTATTAATTTACTCACCATTGATTTACATCACTTTTGCGGGAAATCCTCCACCAGACCTCTGTTTTACATGCTCTCTCAAAAGCTCCCTTCCAGCTTTTTTCTCCCCCATCATCTTCCTTGTCTCATTTCTCTTCCATTTGCCGCCATTCATCTGTCTCTTATCTCCTTCTTCCCTCTCCCTCCCACTCTTCTGTCTTCCCTCTGTTTCTTCTTGCTTCTCCTCCATTTCCCCCCTCCCTCCTTGCTCCACAGCAGCTCATAAATCTACCATGGAAGTCAAGAAACCCCATAAGATACAGGTGTAAAGGTAAAGGAACGTAAATAAATCACCATTCCTCACGAGGAAGAGCAACAGCTGTGACTTCTTTCTGGCGAGTTCCAAGACTGATGGGTGACTATCATTATCTATCTTACAGCACTTTACTATGTCCTTGCATCCTTTTGTCTTCCTGAGAGCAGCTCAGTCTCTCAGTTCAGATTTTATGGTTAGTTTTACTCCCCCAATACACTCCATGTGTCTGGATTGGTCTCCTGATTACCAGTTTGACTACAAAAGTCAAATGCTTCCATGTGAAAAAAACAACATGCCTATAGAAGAGCCCACATACATTATAAAACACACAAATGGAACCATATACTAGAGGCATTTTCCAACTCTCCTGTCTGTGTGCTTTGTGTGAAAATCAGTAAATAAATGCAGTAGTTTCTAAGCCAAAAAGCTCATTCAGTGTTTTTCATTCAAATTTTCAACAGGAAAAAGGGACCAAAGTGCAGAGGGTTAGACTAAGCGGGCTCCTAAGATTTACATATTCATCCTGGGTAAATAAATAACCTCAATGCCACACTCTGCAGGGCAAAGGCAACAAGGAGAGAGATGAGCACAAGAGGGGGAGGTTCAAGCATCAGCAGACCCCAGAGAGCAGTGGGAGCACACAAAGCAAAGGAGCTGCTCAGCCTGGAAGTCAAACACGAATGAACAAAGGCTCAAAATGGCCTTCAAACACCCCAGAGTGAGCCCAGCACAGACCTGGGGGCTCTGAGGTGAAGGAACACCTGACATGGACCTGTGAGAGCCCCAAGGCAAAAGCACAGCCCATGGGTGAGCACCAAGCCTGGTTTTAACTCTTGGCACCGACACAACACACCCTTTAAATGCCCTGCCTGTATTTGCAATAAATATAAACCAGCCACGGTTACCACTCAGGCATTGTTTGCTTGAATGAAAAAAATCCTCCTCCCCATATAAAAAAGACCTAAAGACTGAGTTGAGAATGTTCTCCACCTCCTAAACCCAAATTAACAGCTGGGCTGTGAGCTCGGAGCTGGACAAGGCCACAAACTCTCAGCACTTGGTTATTATTTGAAAAATAGCACAGAACTCCAAAGTAATGACAGACTTCCAGAGATAATATGCTGCAATAATATACCAAGTGAAGTTAGCCATTTTATTCTCAACCTAATTTCCATGCAGTTTGCAATTGTAAGATTTAATAATGTCGTTGAGAAAATACAAATTGCTTGTATTACCCACATATTTACATTGAACTGTACACACCATGTAATTACAGAGTCAAGGTCACGATGGAATTACAGTTTCTGCACAGTTCTTTGTGTCCTCCTGAGTGCCAAAAGAATCTCTCAGTGTGGTGAGGCACAACCCACAGTCATGGGGGAAAAAAAAAGAATGGGACTCCTCTCTTAAAATCTCTGTCTGAACAGCAGAAGGGAAACATGAGCAAAACTCTCAGTGCAAAAGCACCCACTGACAACTTTTCTTGGCCCTACAAAACCCACTCTGAGTTCCTGCTCAGACTTCCACTGAAAGGGTTCCAAGCTGCACTACCTGAGCTGCTGTCTAAGAAGGGATTTGATTGACTTGTCCCGACCTGAGCTTTTCTGGAGAAATTCAGGTGGCAGCTTGCCAGTTCCTTTGGAAGGCCAGTGCTTATTTTTTGTTTTCCTTTACCACTTTTAAAAACACACAGATCAGACTTACATATGTCTGGCTCATCTCTGAAGTCTGAAGGTTTGAAGTTTGAAGGTTAGAGCTAATCTTAGCTATGGCATTTTGTGCTGAACTCAGAACACAAGGAAATCAGCTTCACTAAGTGATCAGAGGAACAAAACAGGGGGAAAAAGTATTATTTGTATCAAAGAAACAGAAAATGATGATCACTAAGAACATTGGCAAAATCCAATGACAATATGCTGAGTGCAGAGTGCACTGCCAAAGCAGTGAAGATTAGAGAGGCCAAGAAGACAAGAAACCAAGTGATTATTTCTGATTTTACTACATAAGTGCAGTATGACCTGGGGTTAAGTAATTTCTTGTTTACTGGAGTTAAAGATTTGAAGGAGGTTCTTGAGATGCTGGCAGTCTGGGCTGTAGTGTGCCAAAAAACCCAGGGTAAAGTCACCTCTCAGGAGAGGTTTCCACCACACTAACACCTGACATTACCAAATTTCACCAGTTCACTTGGCCTCCCCAATAAACAGGCTTGCAGGCTCCTCCCGGGGTCCTGATGAGGTTATTATGGGATGGTGAGAACTCTCAGAGCTGCTGGGTGTCCTGGGTTTCCATTTCTCCAGGAACGGAGTGCTGGGTGTGCAAGTCATCCTGAAATCCCCCTCAACAACAGACAGTCAGGTAACAAAGGAATAACTTAGTATATCTCAACTACTGGCATAATCCTTGGGGCTGAGGGAGGGTGATGATGCAGGGAAACCTTGCTGGGCACAGGCTGGCACCTTGGGCAGGGTCAGCCCCTCCTTGCCAAATTCCTTCCAGTTCCTGACCAGGAGAGCAGCACTTGCACCTGATGGAATAAACACAATGTGCAGGATGGAGCCTCTTCCTCTCCCCACTCCAAAGTGATGCTGGGGACACTGTGCCAGGACTGCAATAAATTATACCCCAGCCATTAGTGGGGGTTAGAATAAACACCTCTTCTACTTTTGAGGGCAAGGATCACCCCCCTGTGCCTGAAACCTCTATAACTGCAGCATATCCTATATGTACTATAAATGCCATGGTCATCTCCACAACACAACAGTGCCCCAGCTGCTCTGGGGTGAAAAGAGAGCTGGGGTTAAAAATAAACTCTCTGCTAGGATTTAAAAAAAAAAAACACAAAAATGAATTTGGGTTTATCCTTTTAATATTCAACTTACTTGATTGAATGACGTGGTTGTTACCTGCAGAGATTATTTTTCATCTTTGAGTTTTATATATATGTATAAAACACCTAAACCAGTAGGATTCCCATTTCAGTTTCATCTTTTTGGCACTACAGGTCCAAACAATAGATGTTTTTCCTTAAAAAGACCTTTCTTGTGTTTAAGCAATTTGAGGTACACGCTGCCCTCCTGGGTCTTCCACACAGATGAATCTTACCTGCAGAAAATTTTAAGTTAAACAAATTTTGAATGCAGCAAAATAAATGGAAATCAACACCAACTGCAGCCTTTTGTTGGAGTTGCTACACACTTCTTACAAGATCATTTTTTCAATTGATTATAACTTTGCCAAACTTCAAACCATTTGGGCAGAAATTTTCTGTGCCAGGTGTCTGCCTCAGGCAGAGGAGAATGTGCTCGTGTAATTAAAGGCTCTATCACAGCGTGTACACAGAAGGGGGCAAATTAAGGTTGAAGAGGCAACCTTAATTCTCACATTTCTTAACTTTCACAGGCTTGACTTTGCAACCCTAATAATGTTCTTTTAATGTAGCTTTTTATCAGCAATATTAATCCAGAGCTATATTAATTTGCAGGCATATCCCACTGAGGACTGGATGTCTTAGTGGACTGGAAGAGGATCCACGCCCTTCACCTCCAGGTCATGGGTTTAAATACAGCCTAGAGCTGAGGTGACAAGGAATTATTATCACTGACCAGCTCTTTGGGGGTTTCTGTGACCTGGAGACATAAGGCTCTGCCCACCTTGTACTGCTCCCATCCCTAATCCCTCCTGAACCCCCGAGGAACCAAGCTGTGAGCAGCACTGCCTCTCACATGTGCAGGCAGCCTCAATCCTTCTGAGCACTTCTACAAAATGTGGCTCCTCTTGAAGCAGGACCTGACATGGGAACATTCCCTCAGCCCAAGAAGCCTCTGGAAGACAGAATGGCTCACACCCCTCAGTCCAGTGAGGAATGACACTGGTTTAGTGGTGCAGTTCACACACCCAGTGCCAGGACCTGCAGAGCAATCTCCACTGAGGATGGAAAAAGGCAGCAGTGCCACAAACTGAGCAATGGCTGTGCTTCCATCAAACGAAGAACACCCTCAAAATTTGCTCAGTGACACTTCTTTTAGGGAAAATGAGTAAGGACAACAGATGAAAATTTAATTTAGCCCATCTGGTGCCGAGAAGCATAAAGCACTTGTGTAAGTACCAAGTGGGATTCTGCAAAAACAAGGACAGTTGTGCCTGAAGGAGGAAAGCTGAAGTGCTTCCTCTACCTCCAGGAGCTGAAGTGGAGGGAGCAGAGCTTTGGAACACACTGAGACCTTGTAGGTGACATTGACTGAAGGACCAACTGAGGAGCTGCCCCCAAAGCAAACCAGAATCCTCACAAAGTCCACAGCTCCCTCTGCCCTTCAGTGAGGGACCTTTTGACACTTAAGCAACTAAATCATAGAATCACAGAATAAATAAGGTTGGCAAAGACCTTTCAGATCATCAAGCCCAATCACAAACCCAATCACCACTCCCAACAATGCCAAGTCCCACCAAACCACAGCCTTGAATTGCAGGAATCAGACCCTGACACCCTCGTACATCTCAGCACCCCTTCTCTTTGGGAGGAGAGAAACAATCCTTAGCTGTTCTCAGGGGGGACAGCAGGTTACAGAGGAACCATGAGAGACAAGAAAAAACCAGAGAGGATTAGGAAGAGCTCTTGCAGAGCAAGAGACATCTCAGCCTCCAGAGTCACGGTAGTTTAAGGCAAGGAAACATACACAGCAACAGTGTTCTTGAAAACTCCTTTTTCAGTCATCCCCTTATGATATTCCACCCTCCCCAGTCACAAGCCCTCCAACCCCCTGAGCTTCAGCCCACTGGTTGCCCACCCTCAGGATCTGAACACATCCCTCTTTCCTGCAGTGCTGACAGTGGTACCCAAACCACACAACCCAGGCAGCGGAGCCACAAAACTTCCTTCCCCCCCAAGCAGAAGTTTTTAAAATATTATAAATCACTTAGCTTTGTTTTGCTTTCCATTTACTGCATTCGTGTTCCTTTTGAGAGGGCCACATTAATAAATCCTGTGCCCTGAACCAACACGGCTTCAATCCCATCACTTTCTGCATTCAGCACTCATATGCCTCCCTTACTACAGTACATAAATGATATAAACTTCTCATCAATAACATAAAAAATTCATACCCTGTCTACAATGCAGCTGCTATCACAGGTTTATGTCAACAATCGTCCTGATTTTTAATAGCATAAATGTTTAAAGAGGCAGCAATTCCTGTAAAGTATCTGCAGGGATATTTAGAGCCGACATATGCCAAAACAATCCTCTTCTCGTACAGGAGACATTGTTGCTCAGCAGGAAAACAATGTTTATCCTCCCAAATGTTTACCCTGCTTTAGTCATTAAACCTCTCCAAGTGGATGGCAGGGATGGCATCCCCAGCCTGGGCTCACCCCTGGGCACAGGAGCACCAGCTGAGCCCTCCCTGCTCTGCACACCTTGAGGCCTCCAAAATCATCTGTCACCTGACATTGGGTTTGCTCTTTGCTAGAAACATACAGAGACAGATCATTTGCAAATGTTTCTGTGCTTCATAATTCTAACGCCCAGCCTGTCCTTTCATTTTGTTTTTATCATTAAAAAACCCCTTAGTTTATCTTTCTGAGGGGTTCCTACCTCAATGAAACAATACAAACCCTTTCTTTTAACTTTTTCTTCCTCTTGCTGCCAATTGTATAGGGTTTTAAGCTATTAAACAAACAAAAAAAGCTTTGCATACATGCAGCATAAAATATTTATTTTTAATCTAAGCAGGATTTCTTTACCTGCTGTGCAGCCACAGCTTCTGTTTAAGGCTTGCTTTATCATCTGTGTGTGAAGCTGGAAGCATTTCTCTCCTGATCTTTCACTGTGGCTGTAAAGAGCCTCCTACCAGAGCCCAGCTGACACCAGACTTAAATTTTCCTTCTGCCTTTTCCCCTCTCACCCAAAAACCCACAACCTGGAAGTTCTTCACTTGAACAGATGGTTTACAAAAATCTGGGCCATGCTCGTGCGATTGCAAATAGGACTCCTTTGAGCACCATCTCGTGGAACAATGGCAGGAACAGTTGGCCAGGATGGTGACCCAGAAACTGCCCCTGCCCCGAATTCCCCCAGCCCCAGGAGAGCATCCCCAGCCCCTCTGGGGGCCTGACCTTGGGCAGCCACAGCTCATTCTGGGCACCACCTTCCCCCTGCTCCCTGCATGGAGCCACCCCCACAGGAGGCCACTACAAAACTGCATTTTAAGGTCAGAATTAAAAGTATTAACAATATAAACCCAACGCTCTGCTTCCCATTTGGTCACTACATGAACAATACCAAATTCTCTCAGATATTTTCAAAACCAAGGTGCCAAATCACCCAGTCCCACCTGTCTGTGTCCAGGTTGGATGCAGACTCCACTGTTCAGAAGGGAAGCAGAGATCAGACAAGGACTCAACACTCCCAGCTCCATTCAAGGACAGTAAAACAACACATTCCCATGGTCTGTGAAATAAATGACTTCCAAGTCAGGCTTCAACTTGCATGCAGCAAGTTTTGGGTGAGAATGAATATATTTGCTGCCCCAAAGCAGAAGCAAGGTGAGAAGAGGGGATTGTGCAAGAGGCACCAGCAGAGTGCCCTGTTCCTGAACAGTCCTTTGTGCATGTGGACATGGCAGGAGGGAGGATCTGATGGGCAGGGCAGAGGAACCAGGCTGGGTGAGCTTGGTGCTGAATGAGAGGGGTCATGTGGGGCAGGTACAGGAAGGGGAGATGACTCTAGGGAAGAAATACCCAGAAGGGGAAAGTTGTGTGTCTATAAGGACAGGAATTAGGGAGCTGGACAGCTTTGAAGGTGTGGGCATGGCTGGATATGGGTGGGAAAAATGGGCTTGTGGCTTCAGACTTCTTTGGGAAGTCTTACACTTGAGGGGTTGCTGTGAGCAGGGGGATCAGCCTCCACTGCACCCCACCAACTGCATCACACCAGGGCACGTCCAAGGGGTCTTGGTCAGGTGCAGGGCTGGGGGCCCAATAATCCAGTTTTAACTCCTCCCAGGGCAGAATTTAAGATTTTGCCAAAAACCACCAGGAGGACCCTGAAGCTTTCCTTTGCTTCTGAACAAGATGGTCTTTATTTAGTACTAAAACTGCAGATCCAATATATCAGAGGTAAACATCAAGTGGGAAGAACCTCCATTAACAAAACCCAAGCTGCCTCAGTAGCCACCAAACCCTGATATCTCACCATCATTTTAAAACACTTCAAGACCTTAAAAACCAGGGACTTAGAAGAAATAGAGCAGCTTTTTAACAAGCTAAATTTCCTGTCACACAGAGGCTTGATTCCTGTCAGTGCAACACTCATTTTAGCCTGATTAAGTTGCTGTGATGAACTTCAGAGTTTAGACTGCCCTTGAGCCTCACATCTATCTGATCTTTAATTCTACTACCCGCTCATTTCTTGCTAAGCACACAATTCTGAGTCCCACTGGAACAGCCTCGTTCAGGCTCTGCATCAATATGTTCAGTGCTGAATTCATTTCTGCAGGGAGCCCAGTAAATCTGAGCTTTCCAAAATCATTTGGCCCCCATTACTAGTAAGCACTGCTCTTAAATAGGTTGTAACTCCAGCTAATAGGCTCCATAATCATAGCTGAATTGAACAAAAGGGTCCAGTATGGGCTGCCATCAGTCATTTTTATTCCCAATCAAATGCACTGCATAGAAGGGAACTTTTTTATACTTCTGGATGCTAAAACTAAGAAACTCATTTCACCTGAATATAGGTTTTTTCCTTAATAAAAAATAAGAGAAAGGTTTCCAAGGATATGCAGAAGGTCCAGCACAGCAGTGAGGCAGGAGATGGAACTGGTAACCTTTTCACCTTGCAAAATGGCACCTATCCAGAATATAAGGAGACAGGAAAAATATTAAGATGCAAAGCCCACATAATGAAAAATTCCAATGCCAAGAGACACATTTTCTACTATTCAAAGAGAAGTATCTGAGTGTAACTAAACCTCAGGTAAAGGAGTTAGCAGCAGCACTGCTTACATCTTGATCACATTTCCATGAAGACAAGCTTTGTGATATTGTTTCATCTAGTGCAAAAAAAAATGGAAGCCACCTTCTAAATCTTATCATCGAAATTGATAGTGTTTACTTAAAGCTTATTCCAGCTTTGCTGACTTCAACAGATATTGAAGTCTCCAATAAATCTATTTCAACATTTTTTACAACTCTCTTCTTTCTCAACATACACTCTGGCCTCCCTGATCTATATCAGTGGACAGAAGACTGCATTTTTGTTTATGAATATCTAGAAGTTTCATTGCTATCTGCTGCAAAGCCTGGTATAAAAATGAATAGCAAGTAAATAAAGCAGAAAAGGAACTTTGATTTATCCTTTTTGCTTCTGCAAGACAGCACAGCCAGGCCTGGCTGGCACCGTATTTTTTACATGCAAGGCAACCTGCTAGCAAGGTAGTGCAGAGCTGCTGCTGTGCCCTGGCAGTGGGCACTGCTGGCACCATGGGCACTGCAGCCACTGCAGCTTCGCCCACCACTCCAGGATCCAGCCCAGCCTGACTTGGAGACCCCAAGTGATCCCTTCAGGGCCAAGCACTGTGACATTCTCTACTCTCACCAGTCCACAGGCTCACAGAGTGTGCTGAGCTGGGAGGGACCCCCAAGGATCCTGGAGTCCAACCCTCAGCCCTGCCCAGGACCAGCCCCAAGAGTCACCCCCTGTGCCCCAGAGCATCATCCAAACCCTCCTGCAGCTCTGGCAGCCTTGGGGCTGTGCCCACTGCCCTGGGGAGCCTGGGCAGTGCCCACCACCCTCTGGGGGAAGAAGAACCTTTGGCTGAGCTCCAACCTCAGCCTGCCCTGCCCCAACTCCAGCCCTTCCCTGGGTGCTGTCCCTGGTCCCCACAGAGCAGAGATCAGTGCCTGCCCCTCCTCTGCCCCTCCCCACCAAGTTGTCCCTGCAATGAGCTCTCCCCTCAGTCTCCTCTTCTCCAGCTGAACACCCCAAGTGCCCTCAGTGTCCTCACCCCTTCCCCTCCAGGCCCTGACCCATCTCTGTGCCCTCCTTTGGACACTCCAATGGCTCAATCTCTCCCTTCCATTGTGTCCCCCCAACCTGCCCCACTATTGCAGGTGAGGCCACCCCAGTGCAGAGCAGAGTGGGACAATCCCCTCCCTGCCCTGATGTCCCCCAGGACAGGGATGTCCCTCCTGGCTCCAGGGCACTGATGACTCGTGGCCAACTGGCCACTGACCAGAACCCCCAGGGCCCTTTCCTGGCACTGCTTTCCAGCCTTTCATTCCCAGTCTGCCTGTACATCCAGCACTTCCCCTTGTTGACCTTCCCATGGCTGGTGATTCCCAGCCCTCTGACCTGTCCAGGTCTCTCTTGGGCAGTTGGCAGCAATCCCATGGGGAAATAGGGAACAGGACACATGTGGATGTGAGAAGTGGTGGATGCACACAGCCTGGAGCAGCAGGTTTGCAAAAGAACAAACAGTGCATATAAGTGAGAGTGTGAATGCAAATTCTTCACTCCGAAATAAAAGAATAATTAAAAAGAACTGACAAATTATAAGGCTTTAATCAGGTGAGATAGTATAGAGGAGCAAGATCATATCCTTAAAACTGATTTTAAATAAGTAAATACAAAGTCTAAGAAGTCAAAATCAGTAGTTCTACCAAACAACTAAAATGGTGATGAATTTCTTACCCAGAAAACCCTCCAAAAAATGAAAGTACCTGATACTGCTGTCACGGTTCACTGGTTTAACCAGAATCAGGATTGCACAGAAGTCAGAATAGATACAACTGATACAAAGGAATAGAGGATGTGAGAGAACCCAAGTGAGGTCTGCTCAGGTATGGAAAACAGCCCCAGGTAGAATGTCTGGGAACACTCAGAGGCTTTAAATCAGAGCAGCACGGTGGAAACAAATCTCCACTGACTCTCTTCAGCTCTCCAGATGGGTCAAAACCTTTTTCCCTCCATAGAGGTACATGAAAATAAGAGGAAGATTTGGAAACCTCCACATTCTACCATCCCTCATCCTACCCACCACATGCCCCAGAACAAATCATGCTCTTCTCCATTCAACAGCATCTTGTGGAAAGACCTTTCTCCTTTCTCTCCTAAGAGATTCCTCTAGAAAAATCCCATGTTCCTGATCTTTCTTCCCAGGAAGTTGCACCACAGCTACTTCCCACTGTCCAGAGACCTTGCATAGGGCCGAGCAGAGGAGCTGCTCATCCTTCTGCTTGGCCAACCCCCTGGCCAACCCCATCCTTGTACACATGGCCAGGGTGTGGATGGAGAAGGAGGTTCCCAAGCACTTGGGACAGCAGTGCCCAGGGACACTGGGGGCCAGCAAGGGTGACAAAGGCACTGACCACAGCACACAATTGCACAGGCCCTTGTGCAGATACTACAAATGCTCCCAGTCTCCTGCAGTGACAAATACTAAAATACAAGCAAAGGTACTACCTCTTTGAAGCCACAATAAAGGACAGATAGGAAGGTACACTGATACAATTCAGCTCAATTATTTTTAAACAATATGTGATGGATTTGCAGTCTGCCATTGCATAAAAGACAGGCTCATTTTCTACGAATGCCCACAAAGAGAAATGATAGAGCTCAGCACTATAGCATGGCATATTCCATTAGGAATTAAATCTTTTCTCTCTGATGGTCCCATCCACATGCTTATTGGACAGTCTCCTGCTTTCATCTACATTATTGTTATTAATTTATGAATGGGACTGGAATTACAGAAGATGAGTCTAAGGTGAGGCCGCATTATAATAATAAATGAAAGAATGACTCCTGTTTACTTTCAAAATATTTCACAGCTAAAATGCTTACTGCGTTTTTAACTGTGACATACTTCCTTTAGCTGCTTTCAGTTTTGAAGTAATGATATAAAATTCATTTCATCTCTTTTTCAAGCCTGACTCTTTCATACATAACATCAGGCATGTCATATCTGAGGAATTATTAAAATAAGACGGAGCCTGCTGTATCTGAGCAGAAAAGCTTCTTTGAGCTGGCGTCCTCAGGAGAGCAGCAAGCTCAATCTCATTAGTTGGTGCTGAGAAGGCGTCCTAGTCACTGGGTTCAAGGTGATGAAAGATTAGGGCGTTTGGCCTCGGCTCATTCCGTATGCAGCTCACATCCCTCCCTGCCCGTGAACACGAAATTACATTGAACCTGGGGAGTCTAACTCCATTAATTTTAAATGGAAGATTAATTTAACAATATGCGGCAGATATTTGTTACAAACCTATCATGTAAAAGTGACGGTTAGCAATAAATTGTGGTGACTCACACTGGCCGGTGGCCCTGGCTCAAATAAATCAGAAGGCATTTACACATAATTGCTGTTTTTAAAGACAGGGATATGGGAGATATGTTTCTTTGATGAAAGATTGGGTAACTCCATTCAAGGAAACGGCAGCCCCTGTTAAAGCTACAGCATCTCTTTGGAAGGAGCTGCTTGTCCCAGGGCTCGCAGGGCTGGGATGCACTTAGGGATGTCTTGGCCTTATCCTATGCCTGGTTTGCTTTCCTCAGACAATCATTGCCATTGATTTTCATGAAATGTTTGTAGGAACAATACAGAAATACTTCACACGAGGTGAGGCTGAGGTGTGTGGTTTAGGAACGTGCACTGCTGGACAAGCACGTGCTGGCTGTGTCACCTGGGGCTGCGCAGGGACCACGAAGCCACCTCTTAAACAAAGGTTAGCTGTGGGCCAGGCTTTTTATGACAACGTTTTGACTCCTGCACAACACACAGAATTAATAGGTGGCTCTTCTTCTGCCACTGTTCCTTGTCTTCTTTCAGGTATGAAATGTCAGCACTGAAAACTCTGAACAGGAGACTCATCACCTCCATTTGAGAATGAGCAATGAAGGGGACAAAAGTGGAAGGACCCAAACGTTTTTGTTTCTTAGTTCAGTGTAGGTAACTCCCATGCTTCTCAGATACTCTGATGATATCCATGGCTGGGACAGGGCCTGTCTACATGTGAAACAAAAATATCAAAAATATCAAAGTGGTTCCCTCAGGAAGCTGAATTATCCCACACCTCATTCCTTCCAGTCCAGGGAAAAGGAGAAAAGGAACCTGTAGATGACCTCCAGAGGTCCCTTCCAACGCTGACTATTCAATGATCTGTGATTCTGTGATCTTTTAACATAACTTCTGTAAATACTTCTCAGCAGCAGCAAACAGTGTGAGACTGCATGTGGGCAAGTTTATTTATCTAAAGCAAAAAGTACAGTGCCCCTTCCTTTCTTTCTGAGCAGAAGATGAGAGAAGAAACCAGACATGACACGCAGTGATGTCAGTGGCAGTGTCTAACACATGGCTGGGAGGTGTTCAGACACAGCTGCAGGGAAGGGCATCACCTGCACTTAGAACAAATCAGTATATCCATGAGGAACTTCTGCAGTCTGGAGCTGTCAGAGATCCAGTGACCTGCCTGAACAGAGCGGGAGACCCTGACTCATCTCCCCAAGGATGGAAATGCCTGGGATGGCTCAGGTTGTGCTCAGAGCTGTACATGTCAGCAGGCATCACCCCTCTGAAGTTGTGCTACCCCTGCTCCCCTCCATGCCAGGTACCCCCGAGGGACAGGGTGAAGGGTGGCAGGATGGTGCCACTGTGCCCAAACCTCCCTGTGACCCACCAGGAAGGAAAGCAGTCACAGCCAAACAGGGAGGAGCTGCACTGGGGCTGAGACCTCCCAGCTTCGCTGCCCAAGCACAGGGAATTCAGCCACTCCCCACCTTCCCAGCTTGGAGTTGTTAACAAATGCCCTGTCCTCCCAAAGCATCCTCAGCAATCCACTGCTACTTGTCCTTTGAGAGGGGAGGGAAAGAGCAGTGTAGCCTTACAGGTCCAGTTAAGTGAGCCCAGTAGAGCACGAGATCCACGTCTGTGTGGAAAGCAGAGGGTGATATTTCCATCCCTGGCTTATGGCTTGCCTAGCCAGACAGAAATCCAACTCCAGTGCTGGGTCTGTGACCATTTGTGGTTTGTAATTTTAGGATGCTAGATGTCTTTGGAACCATTTATTCAAAAGCACATAAAATTTCTAATTTGTAGCAGGATGGGCCCCCGCTGTATTCACACAGATATCCTCCCCCTGTAACACACACTGCCCTGCCAGACATTATCACCACCAAGCTTTACAGACTCCCAGTAAATGGAGATTATCTTCATACACAAATAAACTATGGGTTCGGCTGTGTGATTTGAAGAGAAGCATAACAAGAGATAAAACACTGTGCACTTGTTTTAGTACACAGCCATACCAAAACACTTGCAGAAGCGAAGCATCATTAAAATAAGGTTTCTCTGACCCTCTTTTCCACCCAACAAGACAGGAGACTGTCTGTTCCAAATTGGCCACCAATAATCCTTTCCATATGGTGGAAAAGAGAAATGCAACCTCCAACAGACCCTCGTGGGAGGGAACAGCACGGCGAGTGTGGGAAGGGGACTGAACTGTGGGTATCGTGCTTTGTTTCCATCTTTGCTGCTGCGTGCTATCACTGGGGGAAAGGCACTTCAGTGCTTAGAGGCTGCTAGGAGATCTTCACATTGAAAGGGCCACTGAAAATGCAAACGTGGACAGGCGTTTTTACTGCCCAGCCTGACCTGTCAGTGAAGAGAACTCACTCTGCACCAGCTACTCCACTCTTTGCTGGTGTTTACACCAACCTCGTGCTTCAGAATAGAGTTCAGAGAGCAAAGAAATGCTCAGATGGATAAACAGCTCTTCACAGAGGCCAAAATAAATGAAAGGGAAAAAATTACTGTTGATATTTGAATGAATAACACTGATGCAGAATAACTACACAGCAAAAGAGCACCGTTGCTTTAAATTCAGGGCCAACATCCAGGTTGCCAGCAATTGATGCCACTAACTCATTTTTGCACTTTAATGTTAAATTTCTTATGGGACCACATCACCTAATTAGAGGAATTGATAACTGCACTGTTCCATAATGAGGCCAATACATTTCAAAGTCATTAAAGATAACCAAGGCAATAAGTCTGTGTTTAAGCGGCGCTTCCTTAGATTTCACAGCCTACGTGTCGCTCGCACAGGAAAAAGCAATCCCTGCCTAGTCAACTGTAAATGCTGGCTTATTGGAATCTTTAAAACAGGCAGCAAGGAGAAAATTACATGGCCAAATCTCCTTTTTCCAGTTAATGAAGAATTAAGACTCCCATTTACCATATTAGAAGGTTCATCAGAGGTCTCTCCTCTCCATAGCTTGTGTTTGACAGCAGTGTCAATTTATCTGAGTCAGAACGCAGAAGTGCATGACAGGACGTCATTCATAACTGTCACATCTACTTATCTCTCCCATTGTCACACTGCTAACGAAATTCAGGCCTTGTTTCCCCCATCGTGGCCTCTTAAAGGGAAAAGGATCCCCTCAGCCTGTCCCAGCCAAGTGAGGGAATCCCGGGTCCAGAATGAGATGCTGACAAACCACGGGGAGGAGAGATCACATAACCTGGGAGAGCCAGGCAAGGGGAAAATGGCATTCCCCAAAGGCAGCCTTCCAGCAGGGCTGTCACTGGCTTCCAAAGGAAGAGACATTCATTTTTGGTGATAATTACTAGAGGGACAGATTTATTTCATATTCTACCTCGTGTCTGCAAGGTTTGTTCAGGTACATTTGGCATCTCAGTAAGAAAAGCAGAGTGACTTTATTGGAAGTCAATGGTCCAACTTCTGCTGGCTTCAAAAGAACAGGATGGATTTCTAGAAATTCAACAGATGAAGAATCCCATAAAATTAACACTAGAGTGTTTGTTACTTTGGCTAAGGGAGAATGTGGACAATCTATCAAATCACTTTTCAAAAGATCTGGTGTAAGAACTTGGATGTGCTAAAGGAGGCCAGAAAGTCTTTTCCACAAATCCAAGGAGCATCCCACTAAAATAAAAATCCACAGCTGAAAAGCTAAGTTAATACTTGAGGAAGACACAGAAACAAACTCACCTGAGGAAACAAATGGAACAAAAACAGCTCTGAGAGGAAGGGCCGTGTTTGGAAACAACTGCTATAAATATACACTCTGCATTGTAAGGCAAGAAAAGGCGTGTTTTAAGAAAGCAACTTGTGGAGTTGTGTCATCCTCTCCCCTCCAGGAAACACATCTGCCCTCTGATCCCAGGTGCTCACACAACCCAGCACAGGGAGACATCCAGCCTGGTTGAAGGAGAGCAATTCTTGTCCTTAATATCTGTTTCTCCCAATGCATCTTTCCAGAACACTTTAGTTAAAATGTCCTGATAAATCCAGTATAAATCCCGAGCCCCTTCTGCCCTTCCTGCTCCTGCACAGTGATGAGGTGTAAACCACAGCCCAATATCCTCACCTGGGGAAACTGCACATCTCTCAGAGCCTTCTGCAGCCCACAGGATGATGAAGGTCAAGAGTTTTTCGTCTAAATCAGACTGAAAAGCACAATCTCTTCCTTCCATTCAATGCCACTTCTGTCGGAAAAGGACCCGTCAGCTCCTCTCCCACCAACTCCCTGAGATTTACAGGCAATGGGATTTAGCACAGTGAGATAAATATCTGCCCAAAAGCACAGAGGTCAAGCAGGCATCGCTGTGGAGGCAGAACTTGGCTCCTGGGATTTATGGCCACGGAAACCAGGCTGGAAGGAAACTCTGTCCTGTGTTTAAGGGCAAAAACTTGATTTCATCTTTTCTGAAAAAAGCTATTTTCCACAATCACAGACTCCAAACACACCACTGGAAAGGAAAGTGGATTCACATCGTAACAGGAGTTTTTAAGAACCCAACACAGCAGGCTCCAGGTGCCAGGGGATGAAAGGGCTGGAGAAATTCTTGTGTAAATTTGAGAAGCAGCTTCTCTTCCGAGAAAACTTTTCTTTCATGATATTTTATAACATCTTTGGTGTTTTGCCTTTTTTTTTTTTTTTTCACTACAGCTAACATAATAGAGGAGAAGGAAAATGGTGCCCAATTGGATCAAATTACTGGTGAAACAATGCAAGTGAATGTGCATTCAGGTCGGCAGTTCTGAAAACTTCCAGAACTTCAATAAATTGCATGACCCCCTGGTAACTTCCACTAGAACTTCTGGGTACAAATTGTTTGCCTCAAGCTGGGTGAAATACACATTCAAATTCAGGCTCTTGAAGGAAATTATTAAGTAGAGCCATATTAGCTTTCTCTGAAGCATACTCGTTTTCTATATTGCCACTGTATAGACCAATTATGTTACCTTTCCATGCTGAGAAATGATTGTTCTGCTAACACAGTTCTGGTAAAAATCAAAAGCACTACATTTTTAACCTTGGGGGATTTTTGTTATTGCTGCTCCCTTGCTAGTTCCTTCAAATGGAAAACATCTTCCATTAATCTAAATGCAAAATTTGTTCAGCTTTCGAAAGTTACTTGAAAAATGTTAAGCACAAAGCAATAAACTTTTTATGCTCTTAAGACCACTAATGCTTTGAGCTTCATATTCATTTTGAAGAAATGAACATTTTATGGTTCACAGAGGAATAGCTACATGAATAATATCTGAGACTATAATGCATCTAGCAGAAAAAGATTAAGTTTATGTAAACTATTTAATCAGACGTGAAATTTTCTCTAGAGGATAAAAAATTCTGACCTTATTTAAGTTTATTTTAAAAAATACCAATATCACATTTCCACCAAGGGAACCCACCGATTTCCCCATTTATGTTGTATAAATATTCAGAGAATCGAGGGCTAACTGTAAACCACAGCCCCCAGGCAGCAAAAGCAACTTCAGAGATGTTCCACATCCACATGGTCTTCCCATGGAAACACCTCCCATGAAGTGTGGCTGTGACTGCAGGGAAGGGGCTGCCTACCAAGAGCCCACCATGGCCCTGGTGGTGATGGACCAGCTCATCACAAGGGAAACTTCACAGCAAAGCTCAAGTTCACACCAAAGTGTTGGTTTCACCTGGGATTTTATCATGTTTTCAACAGAAACCCGTCCTTTGCCTCCTCCAGCCCTACAGCCTGCCTTGCTGCCCCCTTCCCTCCCAGGTTTAGGGACCCAGGCAGTCTGTCCCAGGAACTGTCTGTCTGGAATTGGGTTGTAAGCACTGATTTATTACAGAAATGTAAATGTGTGTATGTTTAAAATGTCCAATTAAAGTGGATTTTATGTAAATCTAGGAAGCCAAGTGATTTGTACCCAATTAAACTGTACCTCAGTTTGGGCCTCATTTCTGCTGATACCCAAACTAAAGCTCTTGAACTGTTTCAAATTAAATTACAAAAAATCTTGGCATCCTAACTGTAAGCCCAGGTGCATTTATTTTTCTATTAAACCCAGAAAATTAAGGAGCTTTTGTAAGTACAATATTTTCTGATTCCACTATGGGGTTTGTGTTCCATATAACACACTAATGAAAAAGCCTCATGCAGAAGAATCCTGAAAAATCAATAGGCTGGATACAAACCAGTAATGCAGCTTAAACAACAACATGATTATGAATAACCCCTTTTCAAGCACTGTCACTTGAACGTGGTTTGAGAACAAATGATGACCAGGCTATGGGGAGTGGGATGTGATTATTTTTTTAACATACATTTGAAAGCATCTGCGTATAAACTGTCCTATCTCTGTAACACAGAACACCAAGCTGGTTTGGGAGCCTCTTGATTTCAAAGCAAATGTGAAACTACTGAACATTCAGCCTTTCCTTGCTCTTTTTATTGCAGCAAATTACCCACTCAAGCCAAAGAGGTAAACAAGAGTTACTCGACACTCTGGTCCCTCACGTTACCGCTGTGCCCTGTGCAAGTCTCCCTTTCTCTTTCTCATGGTGTTCAGTTCTCACAACAAAGAATTTGATTATAAGTTCAGTATCAGCTCAAATGTTCTCTGCTGCTACGGTGGCACCTTGGACTCCTCCCATGGGGCAAACTCCAAACCACAGGTGGGTTCTCTTTTCCTTGCGAGTCCTTCCTGCCTTCTGCGATGCCAGGGAGGGGATGGGAGATCTCCAGCAGGGAGACAGCACATCCCCTGGACAATGTCCTGGCAGTGCCCCCAGGAATGGCAGGCTGACACCCACCCTGTGCCCTGGGGAGCTCTGCAGAGGAACCCTTTGCTGGCCAGGGGAAGAACCAGAACAATGAGGTGCATTAATAAAGGGGAAGATGGAGGAAAGACAAAGCTGCTCAGAGTGCCACGGCCACAAAGGTGATTTTGGAGAGCTCAAAAGGTAATGAACATATTGGGGGGAGACATATCTGGTAGAGGCTATGGAAGAGAAAACAACAGTGAGACCTTTTTCAAGGAAGTGCCCATAAACCCTGGCACATCACCGGGGTGCCACCCGAAATCCTCTGCCCTTCCACGGCCCTCCCGGTGTGGGCAAACCCGGCCATTTCACTCGAGCTCCCAACTGCACAAAATGGCTCCATGAGGCGGCATCTGCCAGGCAGTGATTGGGCTCAGGCACCACTCATTATCCTGACACGGATCTGGCAGGCACAGGGTGGGCTGGCACGGCAGCCACGAGGGGAGGGCTTGGCACAACCACAGGGAGGATGTGAATTAAGCTCGGTGTCAACACAACGCACATGGTTTCCTCTCCACGGACATGCCAAATCCTTGACACAATAATGAGCTGTGCACGATGCCAGTCACTGATTGTCAGCTCAACTGCACATCTCTGTTCCGCTGCCATCCAAGCGCGGCGGGATCCAAAGTTGGGAACAAACTTTGCTGGGAGGTTTGGTGGGGGTGGTGACACAGGCAGAGGGTGCAGCCTGTCCCCCCTCGCCCCTGGCAGGCCATGGGAGGCAGGAGAGCCATGGCACGGACACGGGGATGGAGTCACACTGCACCACTGCCCTGAGCGCGGCACGTCTGAGGCTAATAAAACAAATTGCCTGAGAAATTCATCAAGCCTATGCCTGACAACTGCCTTGTTACATTAGAATCCAGTCTTAAACACCCCTTTGCTTGAAAGCAGTCATGTTTTTGTTTCATCCCATGTTTGCAAGAAGCCCCCTCCATGTGGGGAGCAGCACTCCCAGCAGTGGAGCAAGCAGAGCCACGTGCCTGGAAGGGAAGGATGCTCAGTCCCCACGCTCTCTGGGGGAAGGTGGAGCAGACAGGAGGTGTTTGTGGCAGCCACACCATGCCCTGTGTGTCTCCTCTGCCCCCCATGGGCCCTGGTCCCAACACCCCCTTCCCCTGCACCTTCTCCCACAATCCACACACTGAACACCCCCAGAGCCACTGGGGTGGGCACACTGCCCTGCCCCCTGTGCCCCAGCTGGGAGGGGCTGGTGGTCCCACACTGTCCCCGCTGAGCCCCCACCCCAAATACCCCCAGTCACCCCCATCCTCATCCCCAGCCCTCCTCAGAGCCAGCACTGGCAGCTCAGGTTTCTCCTCCTCTCACCCTCTGCTCAACTCAGACAGGACACACCTGCCTCAAGGATGGGACCCAAATGCTCATCTCCTGAGACTTTAAACTACTGGCAATAAATTCAATCTGCAAAACTCAATTAGAATCTTATTATTTACCTCCTCTATCCCCATCAAACCCCTGAAAGACCAGTTTTCTTCCCCATGTGTTAAAGTGGTCCTGCTGGCAGCAACACCTGTCTCTGCTGACACCTCACACAGGGACCCCAAAGGCCATCAGGGACAGCAGACACAAGGAAGGAAATGCCCCCCTTCCTCTGCTAGATCCCAAACTTGGCATGGAAGGACAGGGGAAGTGATGGCTGCCTCAGAACAAACCCACAGCAGAACAATCTGAGTTTTACTCAGTCTTGGAATGTCTGTGACACAGTGCCCAGAATAAATTATCACAGATAGAAATGTTTCTCCATATCTCTGCTTACTTCTGAATTTATTAAAGACAAACAAGTGCAAAATTCCCTCCAATGGCAAAGTAGCATCTACTAGTGAAATGCCAGAAAGTGCTCCATGAAGGCCCAGACCTTGCAGTCATTTAACCTTAATAGATTATTTAACTCAAGAGTTTGGTGAAGGTAATTCCACCCAAGCTGGGCTTCCTCTTATTTGTTTTACTATAATTTACATAGGCAGGAAAGTAAAAATGTATAATTGTTTTTCTAATGGCAATGGAACACTCCCCAATTACTTTTTTCCCTTTCCCATCTTCTCAATAAATGTGTGCTGATTTCAGAAAATATTTCATGCATTTTTGAGGCTTTTTATTTGTATTTAGGAAGAAACACAACTCCAGAAATAAAAATAATAGTATAAGGCTCAGAAATTCAGAGGCAAACCATTTTTTGTGTTAGAAAACACTCTGGTTTACTAGAAGCCTGAGTGAACCAACTCTTTTTATGAAAGGATTGGATGGCTTAAACAATCCACAGTGGAAAACTGAGTTTTTGACTCTGCATTAAGTATTAAAAGTCCCCCTAGGCTGGCAGAGTTTGAAAGGCAGAAGTACATGATAACTCTGCAGTGACCTGTGTGACCTCAGCTAGGTGGCCTCAGCCCATTCCCAGGGCAGCAGAGCTTGTGCATCACAAAAAATTGTCACCAAATGCAGCAATTTCAGCCTGAGAAGAGCCTGGTCCCCCCAAGTCACTCACCAGGGCAAAGAACAGAGTCTGCACCTCCATCACCAACTTTCCTGAGCACTGGTGTCCTCAGCAGCACCAGCACTACCTTTGCTGAGGAGCTGATCAGTGGCAAAAGGAAAAGAAAAAGAGAAGAGAAGAATAAAAGCACCAAACAAACTTCTCCTGATGCCCCTTCCTGCTCCTGTTTGGCATTCCCTGTCCATCCAGCACCTGAGTCAGAGCTACAGACCAGCAGCAATTTCAATGCCTTCATCTTAGATGAGACTTGGCAAAAGACTGGGGTTTCATTTGTTTTGGTTTCGTGGTTTGGTTTTTTTATTTCAATTAAAAGCACTCAGTAACAAGAAAATGATTTAGTGGAAAACAATTGAGTTATAAGGAAAACAAATTTCAAGAACTCCAAATGGGATAAACCATAGAGATTATAAAACGGCTACACTTGACCTGTCAACGTGAGAAAGTCCCAGAGTTTTTATTAAAAAGGGGCAGTGGGGAAGACAACCTGCTGTTTAGGGAAGCTGTATATTTAATTTCAGTGCTATAATGGCATAGCCCATGACTATAAGGTATTATTTAAGACCTATCATGCTATTTCCTTGGAGGATATCTCTCTGCACTCTCACAGTATGCTGCAGTTTGCTAGTCTCTGTACAATTTAACTACTATTTACTGATTATTATTGAGTATGGGACAAAATTCCCCCTCTCTGGACCGATAACTACAAGCTTTATAAGTGGAGAAGCAGGATGTTTCAGCTGCTCCACAGGATTCCAGGAACGTACACTTTAAGAAAATGGAAACAAACCAACTAAACAGAGAGTCACGGTTTATTAACATAACATACTGCAAATCTAATTAAAAGTCAAACAGGCGATACCCTCATCAAAACCCAACTGTTCTTTACAGAAACATCAAGGCAGAAGGGGCATTCAGGGGACGATCCCACCAAGGTAATCAGAATTCATCTGCTGGGACTCGTACCCTGTTACTTGGAGCTCATTATCAGTACTCGGTGCAGGAGAGCAACACCCAGAGCCCACATCATTAGCTTTCTACACATGCTTTACCCCACAGCTCGAAAAACTCACACAAAAAGCCCCACTGACACACAAGGAAAAGCAGAGCTTTTTGTTCTGTGCGAGATGAGCTTGCCAAAATTTGAAAGAAGATGCTATGGAACAAAATGCTACCAAAACTCATTACCATGTAAAACTGGAGCTGGTCCATTCTAGGAGTGGATGCAGCCTGGCTGTTGCACTGTCTAACATCTCCATTTGTCTGGGAACACTTCCTTAACAACACAGCCACGGGTGCTTCCTTTTCTCTTTTGGATTTGGATTCTTTGTCTGCTGATCAACCCCTGCCTGTCAGCTGGCAAAACATAATTCATTAAGTGACTAAACATTACTGACTACTCTGAAATGCAGCATCTAATTAGTTGCAGGAGAACACAATCTCTTCCCTACGTTAACTGTCCAAAAGGCAGACAGGAAACCTTTAGCCTAGAGGGAGAACAGAGATGAAAATAGAGGTGGTCACCTTGAGTTTCACATGCTGTACAGTACAGAAATATTCCCAGTCAAAAGACACTGATGATCACAGCTACCCCCATATTCAAGCACCTAAGCAACACACCCCACATCAAAATACAGCTACACACACTGAGGATTACATTGTCAAAACCTAATTCCCACCAACAAAGAAAAAACCATTGCAGGTGCAACCAGCACTTCCCTCTTTTCCTGTGGAAATGGTGAGGAGAAAAGGGCTGCTGAGCAAACAGAGGGAACACCCCAGGATGGGAGTGAAGGAAGTGGCCAATGATACAAGAGTTCTGTTCTGTTTCTCTCAGAATCCTCCTTGTGTTACTTGATGACCTATAAAGTCTGTGTCCTCATTTATTAGGTTTCCCTGTCAGAGGCAACAGTGACAGTGACTAATGCACAGTGTCTTGTGCTTCTGTGCTGCTCTCTCTGTACATCTCAACAGGAGCAAGGACTCTGGTACAGTGGGATGTGATGACAACCATCCTGTCCCTGACAGGAATCTGCAATACAGAAGCCCTGTGTTGTTACAGGTCAAGAGAACGGGATTTGGGAACAGGAGTCACAAGCACTAGGTCTCTCCTTGGACTCACTCTACCAATTTGATGAATTTTCTGTTTGATTGAATCTATTAACTGGGAAAAAGGATCAGTATTATGCCATAGTTCTGCTGTCACCTTGAGAAATGAGCTGAGGGTTGACGATAGGACGTGGCTGATGCCAAGGCAAGTTCAGGTCTCCGTAATGACAGAGAGACACATTCCAGTCTTCACCTTCCACTTCCATCCCAGTGACCAGGCAGTGTCCTGGTCCCAGTAACACCTTCCCTGCTTCAGGGGTGCCACCTTTGTGCTGGAACCTTTGTGCATCCAGTGCCAGCAGAGCTGGAGCCCCCACACAGGGCTGGGGGAAGGACCTGGCAGGGCTTGGTGCAGCACCACTCTGGGCACCTCAACAGACAAAGCCCACTTTGGATGAGAACATTTCACAGCTCCTTTTCCAGCCAGCCCTGCCACATACACAGGTTCTCTCTGTCTCAGGCTGTGTCTGAGTTGCCAGACTGGTCTTTCAGATGAACCTCCCAAGGTATTGGCACGTGTCTCAAGAGAGGATGACTGACCTAATAGCTACAGCTTGGAAATATTATCTGTGGCTAACTTCCACTGAGGGAAGATCCCCATGCATTGTGAAAGTCAGAGAAACCTGATTAAGCCTGGCTCTGCTAATGGCTGATTAGAGACCACGCTGCAGTGGGGATGAGGTACAATCTGAGCAGCACAGCCCAACCTGCAACCCAGTGGAGCAGAAGAGAGCCTGCCTGAGTCCAGGTGACCCTACAGCCCAGCAGGGCAACAAAGGGCACAGCAAGGTAAAGGCACTGAATTTGAGAAGTCCTATATTGCTTAAGGGGGTTTCCACCCCACCAAGGGAACTGCAGACTCTTGTAGTTCATCTTTGGGTAAGATACGAACGTGATCATAAATACCACATAAAACCCAGGTGCATTTTCGCCTCTTTTACACAACTCCAAAAATCTTCTGAAGATTTTCGCTGTAAATCAGGAGGCTCACACCTTCTGAGAGATTTGAAGAAAGCAGTAGGGCTAAACTTTGGTGGAAGCCCAAGGCATCAAAACTGAGCCACAGGGAGAGGCAGCTGCCCTGGGTGTTGGAGGCACAAAGCTCCAGAGCTGCAGCCAGGGGGAAGCCCTGAGGCCTCGAGCTACACTTTTACTCCACTCACCTAGATTTATTTGCAAACCAGTACACAAACAAGGAACCACAAGGGCATTTTAGTATTTTACCACCTATGGCAAGCTGAATTAAAAAATAAAAATACATCCAGTAAGGAAGAAAACACATACCCAGTGGTTTGCTCGGGGATATACTTCTTTTTGCACTACAGGTAAGGTCTAAGACGTTCAAAGGAAAATAATCCTTTGGCATTTCACTTTTTCTCAGCAGCCCACTGTGAGGTAGCCCATGTCCAAGCTGGTTTCAGCAGGGCTCAGCATCTTTCAGAACTCTGTACTCATAGGACACTGCAGTTTGGCCATCAGTGCTGATGCCTTTAGTTGTCTCTCAGGTAGATCAGCATGTGGGATTTCTACTTAGCAGGATGTTCTGACAGTTCAGGGTCTCTTTCCTTCCCCTGTGTCCTGGTTTCAGCTGGGACTGAGCTAATTTTCTTCCTAGGATCTGTTACAGGGCTGTATTTAGAATTTAGTATGAGAATAATGTTGACAACACAGTGATGGTTTTAGTTGTTTTTAGGAAGTGTTTATACAAAATCAAGGACTTCTCAGCTTCTCATGCCCTGCCAGAGGAGGTTGGGAGTGCACAAGAAATTGGGAGGGGACACAGCCAGGACAGCTGACCCAGCTGGCCAAAGGGACATTCCATATGTTACAGTAGGAACTGGGGGGAAACTGGGGCCACTGCTCAGGAACTGGCTGGGCATCAGTTGCTGAGTGGGGAACAACTGCATGGTCCATCACTTGTTTTGTATATTCTAATTCCATTATTATTATTATCATCATCATCATTATTTTCTTATTTACTATCCCTTTAAATGGCTTCACCTCAACTCATGAGTTTTCTCTTCTTTACTCTTCTGAATTCCCCACCAGTGAGGGACCAGCTCTGGGGCTGAGCTGCAGCTGGGGATAAACCACCACACCACGCTGGAAATAAAAATCACTATTCCAAAATTACCTGTGAAATACTTCTGGGGAGCTTCATCTTAACAAAGGCAAATGACAGGGTTGAAGGCCAATTATCATTATATAATCTTTCAAAAAAGCATAAATTTAATTAACCTCTTCTCGTTCCTTGAGCTTGATCAAATCACCCTTTCCAACACAGAAAATATGTCCAAAAATATGTCCAAAAATATTGACCATCTTTTCTCATTGCTTTGGTAGCTCCACCCACTCCTCTGTAACCTTAGACACTTGTTCCTCCACACACCCTGAGTCTCACCTTGTGCTGACAGAAATACCTGTGAGCTGCTGTAGCCGAGGCAAGGAGGTGCCAGAGAGGGAAGCAGAGCCCTGGATCGTTTCCTCTCCCTGCCTTTCCCCACTCCCTCCCCACCCTCAACTTCTTCCCAAAGAGTTGCACTTTTGTACTTCGGGGCCTCTTATTTTAATTTATGCAACAGCTTAAAACATTTTGTTAGGGCTGAGTGAGACCATCTGTGCAAGAAATAAAAGATGCCTAAGGGTAAAATAGGCAAGAGCAGTAATGCTGAATCCGGGGAAGGCAATCGACTGCCTATGGATTTTGTATCTACTGCTGTGACCTTCCCACCCATGGCTTTCAGTCAAGGGCAATTTCCACACCACGGCTGCTCCAGAAAGAGGAATCAATCCAGAGCAGCATTAGTGCTTTCCAGAAAACTGGACAGCCTCAATTGCCTGTCACTTCCCAATGCCCACGTACCACTTAGCATGACATTTGCATAACATTAGTGAAAATCTCCTTCATTATGTCCTACAAGAAGAACTGCCAGCGTTTGTTTTCCCGAGGTGAGCAGGGACTCAAGTTGATTCCGAAACATAAACTTTTTGTCAAGGATGGCAATGTTGCTCTTTAAAATGATGGATCACTTCCTACAACTCTTAAATTACCATTACAAAGCCCTGACCCTGTGTGCATTAAGTATTCCCTAAAGATGCTGAGGAATATTTTACGAGTTGTTTCATTTTGCTGTCTTCTTTCTGATTACCTTTGGGGCTTATTAAGAAAGTCTTTTTTTTTTTTTAATAACTTAGAGAGGTCCAGGGCTAGGAGGGGGAAAAAAAGAACCTAAATTGGGGTTGAAATATATTTAAGTTCAAAGATGAAAGGGTTTTATTTACAGAAAACAGTTTCAAGGAAAGCAGTGAGCACTTTTATCTAGGGAACCTCCTCCCTTCTTTGGAGCAATTACGTGCCAGTAAAGCACACAGATGGGAAGTTTTGTCTCAGTGTCAACCCTATATTCTGGAAAAGAAAAATCAGCTTCAAGATGACAGGTGACAATGGGCCAAGTTCATCAGTGGTGTAGGCTGGTTGTCAGGGCTTGAGGCACAAGGGTATATTGGAACATTTTCAAGAAGAAACATTTGAGGCCAGGAAAAGGATGTACCTGGAATCACTACCAGAAACCTTCAGGAAAGGCACTGATGGAAAACTTATTTGCTTTTTAACAAGGGTCAGCTCTGCTTGCAGACAAAGGATGAGCTCCATAACCTTGAGTAGCAAAAAAGAATCAGATCCCTTGATAGGCAATTTAATAATCCATAATTCCAGAGGAGCTGGAATCCTATTGTCAGACTTGTGTTCTCCCATTCCCACATAAACATGACACTCAACAAATCTGAGAAATCATTTTCCTCTTGTTTCTTGAAACCTTTTCCATCCCCTTAGAAGCATCCAGGACTGGGAGAAGGAACCAAAACTGAGGCTGGAATATTTTCCTGGGATCCTGCATTACAAAATGGGTCACAACAGGAGCAGCACTGTGTTCACCCAGTCTGTGCATGAACAGCGGCATGAAGGGACAAGTGGTGATGCTGTCACACAAACTTTGAATTTAGAGATTTCCTACGAGTAGAGGTACAAATGGATTGGCAACTTGGCAGTTCATGTTCTGTTTTTATTAATTCCTGTATGACTCCTCCTTTCACAATACCCCGGGGACTTACACACTGTTGTTATTAAATGTGGGGAGCACCAAAAAAAAAAATCCCAAACCACCAACAACAACAAAAGAAGGACAATTTTTTTTAACAACTGCATGGTCTGGTTCTGCACAAGAATAAAAGACCAAAGTAATTTGCAATAGTTAAGGCAACTAATGGCTTGCAGGCTGGCTTGCTCAGGCGGCTGGTAATGGCCCCAGCAGTCAGTGGTCTGTGTCTGACCAAGGTCAGTGCTTACTCCTTCGTGACAGAGACTCTCCAAATTATAATTTCAGATTTTTTACAGGGCAAGTATTCACACATCTATAACTGCAAATGGAGCTTCCAACAAACAGGCAGCTTGAGTGGCCAAAAGGCTGAGGAAGCCTGAAGTCCTCAAGTAACTCCACAGAGCATCAAGACTGGAGGAAGAGCATCCAACCCATCCCATGGGCACCAGCCACGGGAAAACCAAACTCTGCAGCACCAGCAGCTCTGCAGCTTTCCCAAAGCAAACCAGACCCATACTGGGCACCAGGACTCCATGTGGGGATGTGAGAAGAAATCTTGAATGTGAAAAAACATTAGGTGTCTATGTTCCCAATTTTCCTGGTTGCCTCTATCTCCCTAGCAACATATGTTTCAGTGAGCTCGAGCTTTGCCATCAGAAGCAGGCTCTTAATTAGGAGCTTATAATAACATATAAACTGACAGCTGTGGCACAAAACTCGCTGACCAAAACCCAACAATTAGAGCAAACACAAACCCCACCCAAAGGGCCAGGCGAGCAAACAGCAGAAACCCAAATCACCGGATTCCGAGCCCGAATTTCTGCAGCCACACCTGCACATTGCACATCTCAGCTGGCCAGAGAGGGAAGCAGGAGCCAAATGACAGGGACCCCTGGCAGGCCATGCAGGGCAGGCAGAGTGAATAAGGACTAATGCCAGGGTTTGGTTTGCCAGGAGCAGAAACCAGGAGAGGCTTGTCTGGTGTAGGAGATGCTAAAATCATCTTGGCTCCTCCTGAGAGGGTAGAAAAGCCAGTGGCATTTGGGCAANCACCCCTGCACGTTCCACATCTCAGCTGGCCAGCGAGGGAAGCAGGGTCAGAAACCCAAATCACGGGATTCTGAGCCCGAATTTCTGCAGCCACACCTGCACATTGCACATCTCAGCTGGCCAGAGAGGGAAGCAGGAGCCAAATGACAGGGACCCCTGGCAGGCCATGCAGGGCAGGCAGAGTGAATAAGGACTAATGCCAGGGTTTGGTTTGCCAGGAGCAGAAACCAGGAGAGGCTTGTCTGGTGTAGGAGATGCTAAAATCATCTTGGCTCCTCCTGAGAGGGTAGAAAAGCCAGTGGCATTTGGGCAAAGGACTGCAAGGGGATGGTGGGAGGTCCAAGGGCAGGCTGGAGGCTCCTCTAAGCCCTGGCTCCCAGCGTGGGCAGCAGCAGCAGCCCCAGTGCCGAGGGATGTCCCAGCCCAGCCATGCCGGGATCCCACGCAGCTCTCCACGCCTGATGGAGACACAGAATGAAATACAATCCTGTCAAGCTCGGCCCCTGGGTAACATTTTCACTTCTACATTCCATTTTCAGTTTAGGTCGAGATTTTTAAGAAGACAGCAAGCAGCACTCCAGTCCCAGGTGACAAGATCTGCTCAGATTTAGTCTTTGAATGTTGCAAATTAAATTCCCTCATCAGGCCTCTAATCACTCTTACCAGATGGGGCTTGTGCTCAATTTTGGATCCACAGGAAATTTAATGGTTATTGTTTCTGTTTAAATAGGAGATTATTGCATTTTAATAAGTTCTCTTTGGGACTTGCAGCAACAATAGAGCACTATGAATTACTGTAGATAGCTGTTACTGCATGCTGGGGAAAAATCAAGTTACTAAGTGTGACAAGTTGCTTTTTCTTCCCTTCCAGCAATCGCTCCGAGTGTATTTACCACCAAATTAAGTATGTGCCGTGGGGATAATATTTTTATCCTGCCGAGGGGGGAAGGCGCTTGTCTGTGGATTTTCATTAAAATGACACATCTGTTCAGCAATTTCACAAAGTAATTCTGCTGAAAGTTTTATCAGCTAATTTTAATTATTCACTCCAGTGGGTTGAATACAGGATTCATCATGTTGAATTAATACATTTGACGGGAATTTCACAAAGAGGGGGGAGAAAAAGCAATCAACAAATTGAATTGTCATGCAATATGGATTAAATTGAGATTCTTTAATTAGGATAAGCCTGAGATTTGGTATTTTGAAGGTATTAGAAAGCTTAGCAATACAGTGGTAAAGATTAAGAAAATGCAATTAAATATTACACTTTGGACAGAGGCAGCATATCATGTGAGCAGAAGACCAGGGTCCCCTTTTTTGCAGCACTGTTAGCAGTGTTGGTTTCCAGAATTGCTGACTGTCTGAGCTATCAGGGGTGCCATCCAGGGACAGGCTCTGAGTGCCAGAGCAGAGCTGCAGGAGGGGCTTTGGACAGCACACTGTCCTTCGAAGTGATGGAAGGGGACTCTGCTCTCAGAACCTGCTTCCAGCATCATTGCCCACAGACTGTGACTCATCCTACTATGTTAAGTTTCAATTTATATATAAACACACCCACTGACTGGGGCTGAGGACACACAGACTCAGCTTGGCAGCAAATTCAAAAGCTGAGTGTAGGTTTACCAGAAGCAGCAGAAATGGTGAGATCTCCAGATCCGTGTGACTGTGGGTGACAATTGGCAGGTGGATTTTTCCCAGATTAAATGTCCCTGGAGGACTTATGCAGTTTTGTTTAGCTGTAAATCATGAATAAAATGTCAAGTATTTTATTAATGGAGTCGGAGAAAGCACACAGAGAAATTCTGCACTTACTAAACGGTGAGAATCTCCGGTGTCACAGAAAATTTTCTGTTAAATTTGAATTTTATTACCCCTTCCACCACCTCCAATGCCAGGAGACAGGATTACTGAGTCCTAGCAGTTCTAAAGAAACCCAGAGGCGCTGACCCTCCCTGGGAAAGCTGCTGTGAATATGCTGATCCACACTGCTGATGAGCTGGCTGGAAGCAGCGTGACAAACTGCGTAACAAAGCAATGTTTGGCAGCAGCAGAGCTGTGTTATCAAACAATACACACTTCAGGAGGTGATTACTGCTGCTTTCTGCCACTGCTTACACAGCATCCTGCATGTCCACTGCAATGGGCTCTGGCTAAAACTCACCAGTGACTGTGCTCTCTGCTGCCACTGCAGGATCCTGATGCCCTGTTGGAACTCTCTCAATGTTTGCCAGGGATGCAACTTCCAAAAGTCCACGAGAACTCCCAAACCACTGACTTTCTGCAGGCCATGGATACAATTTACCTCCAGTGGAACAGCGATTTCAACCACCTTTCCAATTCAATTTTACCTACATTTAGTCATTCAAAATTTAAATGCCTAATCCAGACTGGTCATCTGAGCTTTCTTCACAGACAAACAAAAGCCAGACATCACCAGAGAACTGCTCCACTCCCTTCCACAGATACACAGAGCAAAAGGAATGATGGGCTGTTCTTTGGAAGGAATTCTGTCTGTGGATGGATCCAGAGAGATTTGGAAAACTAGTTTACACTGGACATTCCCTATTCCTGCTCCTGGCATCCATCCTGGACATATAACCCCATTCTCCTCTGGACCTGGTGCCCAAAGATGCATCATCCATGATCACAGACAGCTGTCTGCTGTCAATCCAGGTTTCTGCATCTTTTCCAGTCTGTCCATCCCTGATCTTGCTCCTGACCAGCTTTCCTGAACTTGTTCTAGAATCACAGAATGGTTTGGGCTGGAAAGGACCTTAAAGGTCATCCAGTTCCAAGCCCCTGCCATGGACAGGGACACCTTCCACCAGACCAGGTGCCCCAAGCCCCGTCCAACCTGGCCTTGGAGCTCATTCCTTCTTACAGACCCCAATTTTTGCAGTGGGTTTCCCAGCCTGTGTGTCCAACCCCGTGTGCTGCTGTACCAAAACAGCCCATTCATGATTCCAGGTGTCACACACCAGAACTTGGCTAGGGCAAAGCATGTGGAAGGGACACACCAGTTTTTCAGGCTTTTAAAACAACCAATAAAAATAGCAACAATACAAACCCTGCCCCTGCTCCTTCCCTCACACAACACTTGTCTTATGGGCACTTTCGAATGTCACAGAATCCTACAATCACTAAGGTTGGGAAATACCTCCAAGATCATCAAGTCCAACCCTTAGCCCAGCCCCACCATGTTCCCCACCAAACCACCCCAAAACATGTCCCCAGGTGCCACATCCACGTGGTTTTTGAACTCTTCCAGGAATGGTGACTCCCACTGCTCTGAGCAGCTGTGCCAAGGCCAGAACAACCTTTCAGTGAAGAAATTTTCCCCAATATCCAATGTAAACCTGCTGTATCCAACCTGAGGCTGTTTCATCCTGTCACTTTTTGCCTGGGAGAAGAGACCGAGCTGCCTTCACCCTCCTTTCAGATATCTTTGCCTACAGTAAATGGTTGGGAACCAGCCAGGAGTGCCAGGGCTCGTGGGCACTGCCCTCCATGGCACAGAGAGGACAAAAGGCACCTTCCCAAGCAGCACAAACCCCGCAGTGTGAGAGGGGCCAGGGGTGCCCACAACCCCACAAAGGGAATCTGCAATGGACTGAGCTGCTGGAGGGATGCTCAGCTCGGAGCTCCAACCCCACCCACTCTGACCATGTTCATCCCTTTTATTTCATGGGGAAAAGACTAACTGTCCTTTAAGGTACCAGAAGACTGAAGGGATGAAGTTTTAATTCCTGTTAATAAATGTTTTCACACATTTCCCGTGTGTTTCCCCGGGCAGGTTTGGAGATTCCTAAAAGAGTTCATCATTCTGCCATCTCTGCTTTGGAAAATTAATGAAAATTTCCCCATTCGGTGCGTGAAGCATTAGGCCAGTTCTGAACTCGGGGTTTTATTGAATTCTTACTTTGTTATTTCTCTGAGATGCTGACAGAATCAATTTATGTCTGAAAACATCTTTGAGACTCCTAAAGCATTATAACTCCAAATGACAAATATTTTTATTGCCAGTGATTTTTAAATAGTCAGCAACTCAACAAGTTGTGCAGTGTCTAGAACACTAATGTCCATTCTGATCAAAACATATTATTTCAGTAGAGGGAAATTATTACTGTGACAGCACTAATTTGATTTTTTCATGCTTGAAACTATAGAAATTTGACATGTAAATTAACCTTTGCAATACAATGGTCACTGAATTTTGGGAGAAAAGCCACAAAGCTTTGATTTTTGTGTCAATTATTTACCTCCAAATTACCAAATGGACACTTGTTGAAGGGCTGACACGACAGGTCTCCCACTGCATCTCACAGGGGGGTTTGTCAGCAAAAGCTCCACGTGCCTTCAGTGGCTCTGCTGAACCTCAGCCTCAAAACTGGTGCTCATCAAAAGGAAAGAAAGATGTGCCAGAAAATCCTTACTCTGCTTTTACTAACTTCCCATTAAAGCAAAAAACCCCACCCAAAATAATGCAGTAGCAAATATAACTCACCTCTGTATTCGCAGGTAAAAATAAATAATTGTACTGTGAATGGGAAAAATTGATGAAAAGCTGAAGTTTTGGTCAAAACCTGCAAGTTTACCAACCTGAAACTCCATCCCCCAGGTTGGCTGCTGCAGAGCTCAGAGATTTGAAGGCCAGGCTTCAATTACACTGGCCTGTTTACACATTTCTCTCTCTGCCTGCCCTTGTGCTGCCCCTGTGCTCAGATGTCATATTATCCTTATCAGCAGATTAAAAAACCTCTTTGCAGAAACACTTATCTGTATAATACCAGTGATGACACTTAAGCTTCAACTTTCCTATTTAACACTCCATGTGCCTTACTGATATCATCCTGGACAGATGAAATTATGTGTTCAAGACTTTCAGGGTCAGAAGAACAGCCTAAACAGGTTGGGATAATGGTCCATCCAGCCTAACCTCCTGTCTCCAATCTGTTCCAGAGGAAGAGACAGAAATATCTCAAAGTCATAGGATAAACCTCCACCAATAAACTTTCCTCCTGTCACACAAGATTTATAGCCTCACTTAAGGCTGGATGCTTGACAGTTCCTTCCTAAAACTCTTCTTTATTTCTAGTATTTACTGTAACAGCTGGAGACACTCTTGTTGATATGAATCAACACCAAATCCTTCTCAAAGCTTGACCTGAGGAATATTTTTTTTTCCTGAGCTTAAAAATGAAAACTAGCAAAAATCACTTGCTTGCAACTTAATTTTGCAGCTTCTCACTTCTTGGAACTTCTCCTTGCCCTGGAGTGATGCTCCATTGCAGGCAATAACCACACCCAAGGTGACTGTTTCTCAGCTCCCGAGGGCTGTGCAAGGAGCTCTCACTCCTGATTTCACTGAAGTGTCTCCAGAAAGGCAAACCCCAAGTCCCTGCACGTCCCAATCAGACACTGAACAATCCTGAACATGCTTCCTATTGTCAGATATTTAATACATGCCATGAATACCCTGTCCTGTCATGGCTGGGCACTCATTAACATGGTAAAATTAATACAGTACAGCTGATTCCATTTTAAAAAGGTCAAAAACTATGCATAATGTTTCTGGCTTCACAGACCACTACCATGAAGGACAAGACAGATGTTAAGGTAGGTGCTCCTCTGTGTCACCTGCTCCTGGGTGGTGACATCACACTCAGTCTGACAAAAAGGGCCAAACCCCAAACCAAGAAGAGCCCAAAGATGGCTCGGGCTGCAGAGAGGTGTGGGGTCATCCTGGAATCCAGGGGACCAATATTTGATAATCACATTAGCACTCTATGTGACCTCGTCAGGGAGGTAAAATCACTCTATAATTATATTGGCTCGTTAGAATTTCCTGTAGGAATTTACTGCTCTGACTTCAGTGGGAAAAGCAAGCGAGGAAACACCATCAGGACTGGACAACTTCCGACCAGAGCCCTGGGGGCAATCAGAGGACAATGGCCAACCTCCTGCTCCAGCAGCTTTCCAAGCTGAGGAACCTCTTAGGAACTGAAATATCTCAGGGCCAGCGAACCTCAGAGGTGAAAGGCTCTCTGGGGGAATGGAGGCAGTTGCAGCTGGAGGGGAGAAGTGCTCTGTACACCTGTGTGCTCTCACACCACCACAGGAGCTGAGGCACAGGAGGTGGGGCAGAAATGAGGGAGACACATGGCAGAGTCTGCTCTTTACACTGTTTGCCAAGGAATGGCTTGTTCTGAACAAACAATACCTGCCTTCAAAGGATGCCTGATCAGAGAGCAGGGTCCTGCTCAGGGCATCCAGAGGAAGAAAGGGGCTGTTAAGGCTGGGCTGGTGCTGCAGAGGAGATCTTCACTGACATCCATGATCACAGAGCTCGGGGCCTGGTCTGCACATGGGAAGATGCACCAGGTTCCCAGGAAAAGTGAAGTCCCAGCCAGCTGCCACCCAAAGGCTGGTAGAGCTGTTTACCTGCTCTCTGGAATATGTATTTTTCATTCCTAACTATCCATGCATCCCATTTGTTTGAGAGTTAGAATAAAGAAAATGATTAGCAACCTTATTTTGATGCNCAAACCCCAAACCAAGAAGAGCCCAAAGATGGCTCGGGCTGCAGAGAGGTGTGGGGTCATCCTGGAATCCAGGGGACCAATATTTGATAATCACATTAGCACTCTATGTGACCTCGTCAGGGAGGTAAAATCACTCTATAATTATATTGGCTCGTTAGAATTTCCTGTAGGAATTTACTGCTCTGACTTCAGTGGGAAAAGCAAGCGAGGAAACACCATCAGGACTGGACAACTTCCGACCAGAGCCCTGGGGGCAATCAGAGGACAATGGCCAACCTCCTGCTCCAGCAGCTTTCCAAGCTGAGGAACCTCTTAGGAACTGAAATATCTCAGGGCCAGCGAACCTCAGAGGTGAAAGGCTCTCTGGGGGAATGGAAGCAGCTGCAGCTGGAGGGGAGAAGTGCTCTGTACACCTGTGTGCTCTCACACCACCGCAGGAGCTGAGGCACAGGAGGCTGCTGGGGCAGAAATGAGGGAGATAAATGGCAGAGTCTGCTCTTTACACTGTTTGCCAAGGAATGGCTTGTTCTGAACAAACAATACCTGCCTTCAAAGGATGCCTGATCAGAGAGCAGGGTCCTGCTCAGGGCATCCAGAGGAAGAAAGGGGCTGTTAAGGCTGGGCTGGTGCTGCAGAGGTGATCTTCACTGACACACATGATCACAGAGCTCGGGGCCTGGTCTGCACATGGGAAGATGCACCAGGTTCCCAGGAAAAGTGAAGTCCCAGCCAGCTGCCACCCAAAGGCTGGTAGAGCTGTTTACCTGCTCTCTGGAATATGTATTTTTCATTCCTAACTATCCATGCATCCCATTTGTTTGAGAGTTAGAATAAAGAAAATGATTAGCAACCTTATTTTGATGCCTTTTTCCCTATTTTGCATTTTCCCCAACTACTTTGCCTGCTAAAAAGAGCAATTACTAGTGACTCCTGAACATGTGCCCTATTTGCAGACTCATCTCCATAAGCTCCCACTTCAGAAAGATGAATCTGAGATCCATTCCTGCCTTTGGTTTATTTCTTAATATACCAGTTTGACTGTAATGTCTCAGTTATATGCCTGTGATGGGAACGGGTGAGTGATCTCTCCCTGCCCTCATCTCCACCCACAAGCCCTTTATAATATTTTCTCTCCCCTGCCAGCTGAGGAGGGCAGTGACAGAGTGGGTTTGGGGGCACCTGGCACCCAGAGGGACAACCCAGCACCATGATGGTGACATGTGACAAAAGGCAGGACAGCTCTACACGAAGCCTTCAGTGAGGGAAGTGGAGCCACCTTGAATTCTTCCAGTTAAACACACAACTGCAGGTATGCACAGAAAGCCAAACTCCTGGAACTGTGCACCCCTGATTCTTCTTTCACTGACGGGAAAAAGGTCCCTTTCGAGTATGTTTCAAAAAAAAACCAAATTCAAAACAACCCAGACAGAGACATTCTCAGCCAACTTGCATTGCTGGCAGGCTTTTTATGGCCAACTTGTAAACTCTTCCAAACAGGTTTTACAAAGTACTGCACATACAGTCAGGACCTGAGCAGGAGCAGACAGGGCCAAAGGTCTGAGCACATGGAGTTTACACTGAACCTTCCAAACTGCAGCTCCCCCAGTTCCCTCCAGACATGTCCCCTGGCTGCCTCTGCAGATGGTGCACTGATGCAGCACTCAAATCTGGGTGGCATATTAAGCTCATGACAAAGCAACGATGACAAACTTCCAGACAGGCAAGCTGAGACCGCAAACATTCCCTGCCAGAGCACAGACACGGAGAGGGAGCAAAAAAAGCCAGCCCAGACAATATCAAACCCCCCCAAGAACAGCCACATTCATAGAAGGATTTAAAATATGTCTCAAAATGCACAGTAGGAGTTTTCCATGGGCAGCCTCTCAGGTGTGGCAGGGCAGGCAGAGCCCAGCTCAGCCCCTGCTCCAGCTCCTGCTTTCCCAGTCCCTCGGGGCTTGAATGTCTGGGGGATCTTTCCTACAGCACCTAAAATATAACTCAGGACTTGAACCCTTTTTTTTTTTCATTTGTTTTGTGCTAGACAGAGAATTTCTATGTTTAATTTTAATATAATTGCTTAAAATTTAATGCATTTGTTTGTGGTTTCTCGTAATATGTATTTGTTATTTACTAGGCATCCACAGTACTGTTTTCTTACCATGTTTATCATGGAATCACAGACTGGTTTGGGTTGAAAGGGATCTTAAAGCTCATCTCATTCCAGCCCCCTGCCATGGGCAGGGACACCTTCCACCAGCCCAGGTTTCTCAGAGCTGCATCCAACCTGCCCTTGGACACTTCCAGGGATGGGGCAGCCACAGCTTCTCTGCCCACCCTGTGCCAGGGCCTGCCCACCCTCCCAGGGAACAATTTTTTCCTAAAATCTAATGTAAACCTCATATGCTGCCCACGCTCAGCAGAATGGTGAGTAAAAGCAACTACACCCAACTGCAGGCCCTTTGGGGACCTGCAATTTATAGCAGTCTAAATACAACACTCATATACTTAGATTTGCAACAGTGAAGATTCCAGCAACAGGAACCATATGGAAAGTCCATTTTCAATTGAAAATATTCCATACTTTTAATTTTAATTGGTCCATTTGGTTTCTGCAATTCTTGGCTCTGTTTTCTTTTCCCATGAGGCAAACACAGCCCTGCACAGTGACTTTTTCTACAAATTACTTCAAGCAATATCCTTGATTTCCATGGAGGTGGTGGAGGCTCCCACCCTATTCCATGGAAGACAAGGGCAATCTTACAGTCCAATGCACTTGTGCAAACAAGGCTGTGTGACACTCGGTCTGTGCTCTCCTCCTGGGCAGGGCCATGTCCAACAAACAAGCTCTCCCCTGTGCTGGGCTGCCTGGACACAGCCAGCCTGCACCCTGAACACAACTGGGTCCATCTCAGCAGCTTTTCTTTCTCAGAAACTTGAAGAATCTCCAGTTCTTCAGAAAGGACCATGAACATGTATCAGCAAATGAGTAAATAAAGACAGAGGTACTGAAAGTGGAGGGAACCTGTGACTGTACCCGTGCAATTTTTTTACAAAGCAGTTTGGTCTGGAGGTGTAATTGCACTGAATCCTGTCGGGGCTGTTCAGAGCTCTGCTGTTACTGCTGCCAACTGGATGGAAATCCCACCAGTCATTATTTGGTTAGGGAAGTCCAGGGGAACACTTTGTGATCCTTCAGTGTCACAAAGAACCAGCAGGAATGAGGAATGTGGAGCTGACCAGTGTGCTGGGGGAGAGGGAAAGCATCCCCTGCCACCCACAGCTGGCAACCCCAAGAAAATCCAGCTGTGCATCTGGGCTGGGCTGGGAGAGGGCAGCATTTCCAGGTGTCCCTGCTCCAGTGCAGCTGGGAAAGGTGTTCCCTGTTCCCAGTCAGGCCTTGGCACGTGAGCACAAAGGAACAGCACCAAGCTCTTGCCCTGCTGCCACCTGAGCTCACAGAGCCCCTGCCCAGAGCTCACACAGAACTGAGCTGAGCTCCTGGCACAGCCCACGAGCTGATCCAGTCCTAAGGGTCCCAATTTCCTCCTGCACTGAAGGTTTCCTTTACCAATTTGTCTCCAGGGTCAACCCCCCCCAGTGCTGACTTAGCCTGGCTGCAGCCAGAGGGGACAGGGCTCCTCTAGGAGACAATTAGAGAGCTGGTTTATTCTATGCTGGTCTTTCCCCAGTGACTCTCCAAGAAGCCTACGAAGTTCCATCCACCGTGGTCAAAGCCAGCTGCGTGAGTCCCTGTCTGCCCTTGCCCTTCCATCTACACAAGCATGGTCCTTGGATAAATACTCCAAGGGATTCTGTGCCTCATGGGCAAGGCACTGCTGTGCTCTGATGGGGGGACTCAGGAAAACCTACAGCAGCTCCTGGAGGGAAGTCACCCCTCTCCACCAAACCCACCCATGGCATCACCATCTTCCCTGGGGTCTCCACAGCCTGTACTTCACACACATCAAGTTTAGCCTTTGTTACTATTCACTTGTTTCCATAAATGAGCCAAGACATTCCATGCAAGGGAGGAGATCAGGCTTAGAATCAGTGAATCATTTAGGCAGGAAAAGACCTTGAAGATCACTGAATCCAACTGTAAACACTACATTGCCAAGGAGCAGAAGCTGGAAACAAGCACTGTATTTATAACAAATATATATTAGTAAATAAAAGGGAAATGAAATACCTAGACAGAGCCAATTCATGGATTTTCATGGGAGGCAGGGAGGTTTCTGGTTATTTTACACACTGAGGTCATTCCCAGCCTCTGTGCTCAACTGGTACAGAGTTCTGCTGTCAGACTGCACACATTCCGTGGCCACAAACCCACCCCAGGTACTGGGGAAAGATAAAGGAAATACCTGCTGTTCAGTAGAAGCCCTGACAGAGTAAGTGGCAAATAAATATTCTGGCCATTTCAAAGCGATTTTGGGAAGCTGTAACAGGTTACTGTTAAAATGATTATGAGAAAGGTACTCAAAAACTGGACTTCAATCAAAGTTGCACTCTGAAATAAATATTCTGTCAATAACTCTATCCAAGCCCTTTTCTGGCTCACAGCAAACTCCATGTCCTCCTTCATGTATTTAAAAAACTAGAAAGCTCCCTCAAATTGTCACTACAAGTGGAATAGGGCAAGGTAATTCTACTTGTGGTTTCTGTCCATAGAATAAAGCCAGTTTCTCGCTTACACAAATGTGAACATTTAAAAAGCTATGAATAAAGTCAGGGCATGCCCCCCATTGCTCTTCTGTTTACTGGAATTATATATTCACTGGTTTTCAACAGAAAGTCAATTTACACTGAAAAATTAATTATACACTGGGTATTAATCAGCAAACCCCCACCTTATTTTGACCATCAGGAAAAGAAAAGCTGATACCCAAAATAGACAGCTATTTTGCTATAGTAATACTAAACTGATGAGTCCAGGGAGGGTCACACCATAACTCCAGAAACCCTCCGTGTCCCATCAGTATTCCACACACAGGCAGACAGGCAGATGTCCCATTGCAGAGGGAATGCCAAATGTCTATCAATAAGATGTTACCATGGCCAGAAATAACCGAGTCAGGATGACTGAGTGGCTCCTTTGTGAGACAGTCCAAGTGGAGGAAATATTTACTCTTCAAGTTGAGAAATCTAAAATCAATCTAATGTCACTTAAAAATAGGAGTCGCACTGTAACTGATATGCAGAAACCACACACAGAAGATGCTGCTATTCCTGTAAATACAAGGCAGTGCAAAGGAATGGAGTTCCACTGAACTCAGGGAATCCACACTCATTTCTGGCAGATAAACATCTGGGCTTTTATATTTGGAGAAAGGTAGGATAAATACTACCCTGCCCCTCCAACAAATTCCTTAATGGATTTACACCAGAACATATTTTTTCTTAAACTCCCAACTTGAGAAACTACGCAGACATCAGAAAATATTGGGCAGGATTAAAAGCAACCAATCGCTGGTGTTTCACACCGGAGTTTTCTGAAAATTCAAACTACATGGAAATATTTCAAACACACATGAGTGCTCTCAAACCCAGCTCCTGTTTCCAAAAGTCATTTCAGCCACTGAGGAGCCTGACCTTTGCCATCCTCCAAGAAAATTTAGGACTGCAAGAGATTAGTCACCTTTTGCTAAAAGCCTTAGGCTCCCATGCCCCTGCCTTTACAGATCTGAGCCACAGCTGAATTGTGAAGGTTAAAGACAAAATTCGGGTTTTATACCTTTCATCAGCTGCAAATTCACACCAAGGGTACATTCTACTACACTGTGCCAAGGTCAGATCATCTGGAAACAGAGCAAAGGGGTCTGACAGATTCCCTAGTCCTGAAGGAAACTGCTTGATTTGAAGAATCAGCACCACCAAAAGCCTTAAATCCTTTCAGAGCAGCCCAGCAGCAGCGACAACAGCGATCTCCAGCCCTTCTGGCAGGACAGGTGGTGTGTTAAAATGTCTTGTATTATCCTTCCTCACATCTAAGTCATCTGTTCCTTTATTGAAAAACACAATCCACATTGTTAGGTTCTGTGTGTATCTGTGGTTTATGTAACATTTTGTGCTGTCTAATTAGTTTACTGGCAATTAAAAATAAACCCATGGCAAAGCTCCACTTGCCAGTTTCACCTTGTCACAAATGTGCTTGATGTTCACTGTGTCTTAAATAAAACGTATCACTAGCAGGGAGAGATCTTTTCCATCCATTTTTTTTCCCACCATTTGGTATAATTATTCCTGACAATTTGCCCATCACACTGTAAGAGTCTTTCCAGAAGGAGAAAAATACTACTTTGTGTTCTTGTGATCACAAGTCTAATTGAGCGGAAAACAAATCTGTTAAAAAGAGAGGAAAAAAAAAACCTCACAAAAAAAAGGAAGAAAAAAAGGGAAGAATAAAGAGAGATTGTGAAAAGACAGGCTAATGTTTCACTTGCTTAAAAAAATATGATGAAGAATAAACCAAGGAAACATGCAACCAACCACTCCTGGAAACCTGAAGAGATTTTGCTCCCCTGAATTCCAGAGGAAGTCTCTGCAGCAGATGCTGGTTTAATATAAGTGATGATGCCATTCAGGTCCATTTTACTGTGATGTACAGGTTGTTCCCTAGGTTTTAATTCCACCTCTCCTGCTTCCCTCCCAGCTGGGGTGTGGCAGGGGGACAGTCCCGGTGCCCACTGGTGCTCGGGCCACTCTCCCTTTCATCTGGGGCAGCACGAAATGAGGTGCCACGTGTGTAATTCAAGCTGACAGGAAACATTAGCACTGCTGTACACTTTGTCAATTAAATGATGGTTTAATCAGTACAAATCTGAATGGTCAAATAATGTTATAATTAAAAGGAAATAATGGAAAGTGGTGTGGTGATTAATTAACAGCACAGCAAGTACCAGCAGCACATCTTGTCTGTGCTATCCCTTCTCCCCCGCCCCTCGCTGGCTGGGGTGGTGGGAGGCACACTGACCTTGCAGCCACAGAAAATCCATTTCAGAGCTGCACATCCAGCAGCAGTGGCAATTTCCACAAGCTTAAATAAATGAGGGGGAGCTTTGCCTCTTTACCTCCCCTGCAGTGCTCTTCAAAGCACGGCCACACAGCATCACTAAGTGACTCTGGACTTTTTTCTGTCTGCCTTTACAAACAGGAGACCGGGGACCTTGCACACCCTGGACACCCTGACATGTACTCTGAGCAGCAGAGGGTGATGCAGTGCCTGCTGTTTGATCAGCACAGCAGCTCTGTCCCTTTGCCATGGCACTGGCACACCCCAAGCTGTGTGTGAGAGGTGTTGGGACAGAGAGGACCAAAGACAGGGTCCCAAGGACCACTGAAGCTCTAAGGGGGCTGCACTGCCCTGCCACAGCCACTCCTCTGGGGTGCACTGCACACACCAGGGGAAGGCACTGCAGAAGTCACAACGTTCAAAAAAGAAAATAATCTAGTTTCCCAGGGCTGGGTGCTCATTTCTGGACAGCAGTGCTTAACTTCCAAATATTCTCCATATTCATGCCTCTGAAGAAAATTAGAACTGTCAGTGGTGTCATAAGAAAAGCCCCAAACAAAGGCGTGTAAAATTTGAAACTGGTTTTTCAGATTGCATACGCTTTAAAAATCTGTGCTTGATTTGAGCTGGGTATTATCAAACCTTAGAATGGAACCTGTTGCTAGAGCTTAGTGCACTAGACTGTCACCAGCTCTGATGTGACCCCATGCACACAAAGGCTGGTATCAGGAAAATCACCCTTTCCCTTCGGGTCATCAATCCACCTCCTAATGGTCAAAAGTCCATCAGAGTCCAGTCCTGGCCCTACACAGGATAGTCCCAAGAGGCACTTGGTGGGACTGTTGGGGATTATTGTCCTGTGTAGGGCCAGGAGTTGGACTCTGATGATCCTCTGAGTACCTTCCAGCCCAGGATATTCTATGATTCTAAATAAAACCAGCTGATGGATGTGTTAAAACCAACTAATGGACCAGCAAGAATCAGGTCAAAGCCTGTTCATCAGCATGGGGAGAGCTCCCAGCACATTTCCTAAGGTCCGGGGCTGGGGAACCACCGAGCACTGAAGACTCTTCACCCAAATTTATCATGTTTTGCCTTATTGCAGTGCATTGTAGAGCAAAACAGCAACATGCACATTCAATCACGGGTAAAATGAGGGTGGGATGTTATATTTAATATTTATACGCATGGCATACTGGCAAAATTACTGGCATCTGTATGTGTGTGAATGACTGTTTTGAGGAACATGTGTTGTGTGCAATGCTGTTTATTATCAGTAAATGAAGCCAAAAGCTAAGTTGAAAATGAATGCTAAATTAAAAATTATATAAAATGGAGTGAAATGATTTAATTAGCAGATTATAAGTGACATGCTTTACTATTAGAATTAGCTTGGGAGGGATTGAGGGAAGGGAGGAGGAAAAAAAACCCCTTGACTAGACACAGAAGGGTGGAAAAACATTTCTTTTTCCTCTATCTGTGGAGTTACAAACACAGTAACATATTGTCCTGGTGTTTATAATCACAGCCTCTGCTGCCGTCACAGTACTTGCCTAATGAGGCAGCCAGTTAGAAATAATGAGACTTTGAAACAAATTGTTCTTGCTTCTAAAAACGGAAAGAGAAGGATGCGTGGTACTCTAATACAGTGCAATTGGAGGGTTTTATTAACGTCTCTATACTTAACTCCTTGCACTGTATCCCTCCATTGGAATTTCTGAGTGCAGAATTGTGTTGTGGTTTCTTATAAAACGAAGGAGAAAGCTCAGAACTCTATTTACTCCCAGGTTTTGCCACTGACTTGTTGCATGACTTCATTAAAAAAGCATTGCCTGGCTAAATTAATTACCATATGTGAAACGCTTTGAACATTTTTGCTTGGTCTCTACCTTCAAAACAGAATACTTCACTCCTATAATGATCTTCTATTATACTTGTCAATACTCTTTGCCAGCAGAAATTGATTTCTCTTCTCTGTGTTTCCAGGGGCCCGATTGGGATGTGCCCCGTCCCCTCCCTGCTCCCTGGCACATGGGGGGATGCCAGGAGGGCAGCTACACCCCCTCCCTGGCACCACAGGCAAGGCAAGAAAGGTAGATTTGCAGACTCTTTTCCCATCATTTCCCTGGACACCCCCCATCCTGTCCCAGCACTCTCCTCCTCCACACAGACTTTTCAAACAGCATATGGAGCTCCCAGCCCAGCTCTCTCCGTCCCCAGCGTGCCGATCCCCTGGGCTGCCTGTCAAACTCCTACTCCCCTGCTCCCAGAGAGCAGAACCAGCCAGTCTGCAGCACCCTGAGAATGCTCAGTGTTCAATACAGCCTCGACAAAACCCCATTAGCATGCACAAGCCCCTCTTTGATAAAATAATCCTGCTTAAATTCAGAACCCAGAAAACCATGACAACTTCGGTAAGCCTTAAAATTAAAAGCCTTTAACTTGTTTTCATCTCCAAATACCAAAGAAGCACAAATGTGATACGGGCACCAATCCTTCTATTAATTTTGGTGCAAACCCATCAGCAGCTGCCCCTGGTGATCAGCATTACAAGCCTCCACTGCAGCCCAGCACGCAGTGACTCCAGACTCTGACCCTGCAGAGCAGCCCTTGCTGGACACCGAAACCCCCCAGCAGCCCCTCCTGGAGCAAAGGCACCAAGAGGCTGGAGATGCAGAATGCCAGGAGCCTGAGCAGGGTACCTGAGATGCACAAACCCCCCAGGCTGGGCTGCTGGACCCCAGGCTGGGCAGGCAGGCACAGGCAGCCCGAGCGGAGCAGCTGCCGATGCTCAGCCAGCCATACGGCTGCTTCCCAGCCAACAAACTGCTCCCAGGGCTCAGCAGCAATGCAGAAAACAACAGAAGGCAAATAATAAGGGCTATATATTATGTGCAGATTAAAAAAAAAAACCCAAAACCAAACAAGTTCTCCAATTCAGCGTGCTTGCACCTTGCAGCCCCTGCCTGGGAGGTGATGCAGGAACAGGGGCTGGGCTGAAGCAGCTCTGGGTCCTTCTGGGAAAGGCAGAAAGGCCACGGTTTGCAGTCTGTACACAAGACAATAACCCACATTGCTTCCTAGGCATCTGCTGGCATTGAGAAGCCTCTGATCGAGCTGCTAATTAAAAAAAAAAATGGAAAACCCAAGGTGTAGATTGAATAGAAACCACGTTAGATGTGTTTGTTTATAGGAAAAAATGAAGGCTGGAACAGGGTGGGGTGGGAGGGTTTTTTCTAGTCTCCCACGTACTCCTAAAATGGTCTGTGCATTGCCTGGAAGTAAATCAATACTAAGCACAGTCCAGGCGAGACTGCCATCTTACATGAAGCACTGACTGTAAAATAGACACAAAAGACACATGATACTCTCTGAGGTCCCCAGCAGCTATAATATCCATCCTTGGCAGCTCGCTTGACATTTCCTTGCCCTGCTTCCCAGTCCTCTTTCTTCCTCCCTCCTCCCTCCCTCTCCCTCTCCTCTCTCTCGCTAACAGCCCTGCTCTGCCTCTCAGGGGCTCCCGACCGGGTGAACAGATAACAAACCTGTCAAGAAGGGTTTAGCTGGGGAATAAATCCTGCATTCGCCAGGAAATGATGTGTACAATGGGAAAATACAAGGGATGACATGAGCCTTCCCTTCTGAGAGAGTGGCCAGGAGATGCTTAAAATGTTACAGCTCGTGCTAAATGGACATTGGGATGGCTGATTAGATCGTATCTCAGACCTTTCAAGTGCCTCCCTCCCTCCCTCCCCACTTCTCACTGCTGCTGAAGACACACAAAGAAAACAGACAAAGCCCAGCCCTGCTTCTGCTCCTTAAAATACGTATTTTTTTAGAGGTTTGGCCACGAGGATGGTGGGGTTGGCATGTACTAAGCCTAAGGTCAAGGCTAAAATCTCTTTTAGTGGCAGGAAAGGTCAAGTGAAATCCACTGGGTAGTTACAATTCCCACTTATAAATGGGAAATATAAAAGCAAGAACCTTATCTTGGGGACTTAATACAATGTCTTGGCTTATTACTGTTTTCAAAGGGCCTTTTGCACAAATCTGATTTGCACTGGTGCAATAAAGATTCATTATCCTTTTACACAGCAGCCTTTGCATTTCTGCTCAGGATTTAATTATGAAAAACAGAACCCATCCCATAAACAGATGCTAATGACAGTAGGAAAGTGCTGCCATTTGAGTAACAAGGTAGCTCAGAAAGTTTGCCCTGAAGTTTGCTGGATCAGCAAGAAGAGCTGTTGGGGAGGAGAAAAGGAAGAACTGATCCAATCCTTCTCACAACCAGCATCTCCAGGCTGAGATCTCAGGGAACTGGTTTTGGTGGAAGGAGAGGGGAGCAATGCCCTGTGTCAGGAACTCCCCTCTCCAGCACACACACCTGCTGCAAGCTGCTGCTTGAATTCTGACACTGGCTGCCTCAAATCACAGCCTTGGGTTAATCTCAAGTTCAAATCTTGGAAAACTTGGGGATTCAGATGGAATAATTACTTTTGGTCTCTAATAGGGCAGCAATATTGGTGCTGTGTTTGTGTGCCTGAGGACTGTTTTCCCCCATGTCCAGGCACACAAACACACCCCCATGGCTCTGACTGGCATTTTATAAAGCAATTTCATTCATCCACCACACTGATATTTTACAGAGCTGAGGAATCTTGCAAAATGGAATTGCTGCCAGTGCACTTTCAGCCCATGAAATCCAAGATGCTGTTTTTTACTCTTTTAAAATACCTTTTGAGATATTGATAGCACAGTGCAGAGTGTGACTCCAGTGGATGGTTATTACACAAAGCCTGTTCAGTGCACAATGAGCAATACAGGGCAGACACTCTGGTGACACAAACTGGGGGTAAAGCAGTGCAGTTTGCACAGAGACTGATGCCCACTGAGAAAATCTAAAGGAGTTTGGTTAGCACAGGTTAAGGCAGGAATGGTTCCTTGAAGGTTGATTTAACAATCAGGAAAACCTGGATGCTGGTAAATTTGCAAAAACTGGTGTTTAAATTACGAAGTTAAAATCTACTACACAGTAACCAAATGCAACTGCTTGAATACCTGTCAGGCTGTGATGTCTTGGAGAAATGACATCAAGTGTTTTCCAGGAGCAGCTCCAGCTGAGGGTTCACTGTCAGTGACCAGCTCTGTCCCAGCAGACAAAACCACCTGAAGGACCAGGGGCTTCTTGATGGAAAAAAGCCAGAGTGGATTCAGACAACTCTTCCAGCTCACAGAAAACATCTGGCTGCAGGTAAACTCCAGTGACATAATGCAATGCAATAAACCTTGTTTGCAACATCTTGAAGGAACAATGCCTTCACTAATGATATTTTAATGAGGAAATGCATACCCTAATTACTGCTGGCTTCTAGCAAGTCTAAAAAACAATCCTGCACCCGGGAAATGCAATGTTGAATGGCATTTTTCTGTGGTTTTGCTTTTTCTGTCAGCTTTGGGTTGGAGGTTTTGTCCTCCTTCTTGCTGGAGCAGGCAGGACTAAGCCACAGAAATGGCTTCAGCCAAGAGGAGAAGGAAGATTAGTGCTGAATAAGATCATATCTTCCTTTTTTATTCTGTATAAGTGTTTTCTTAATTTGCAGCTGGTATTTTAAGGAAGAGACACATAAAGTACTTAGCTATTATTAGAGGAATTGAGCAATATAATATGATCCTGTTTATGCCCTAATAGCAAGGAGTGATGGACCAGTTTGCCACAGACAGCATTTTATTACTGCAGGGCCACATATGCTGGGAGTTGCAGTGACCTTACACTCAGAGGTTCCCATCTTATTTTCTACTGCTAAGTGTTGCTTTTTTTCCATTTCTGGAGGGGAAGAAGGTCACTTCTCACTATTACTGTTCCATTAACTTACACTACAGCATACACATTCTTAATCCAATAGCACCTTACATTGTGCCTTTTAACTCAATAGTGCATTATTTTCTCAAGTCTTGCCTACACTGACCAAATTAATACCTGAAGTTCTGCAGTTTTCAAGAGCAGAGCAGTGAAAATGTTTAATAAGAGTACCGGGGGGTTGAGGCACTGGTACAAACCTATTTTTCTTTCCACCTTTGCAGTTGTTGACACTGAGTGATGGGCTCCCACACATCTGCAGATCTGCAAGCACTGGGGCTGGATTCTCATTCACACTCAGCATCAATGAGAACCAGACCCAACATGCCATTTTTCATGACTTGTTGAACAATGCTGATGCCTTGCAACATTTCTCAACGCACATCAGACAAGAAAAAAATAGCATTTTAGCAATGCTGCATTTTATAAATATCACTGTTTGGCCAAGGTGTTCTTTGGAGCCAATGGGAATACATGGGAATACATGGGAATACATGGTCACCCTGCCACACACACTGCTGGGAGTGCTGGGACTTACTTTGGATCAACTTTTACCCTATTAAATTGTGACTTTGCTCACCTGAAAGAAGAAACAGAGCCCTTACTTGTGATTCATGGATGCACTGGAGCCCTTCAGCAACACTGTCAATAGGACTTTAGCTAGCAATTGTTCTAGGTGCAAAAAGTGGCTCCAGTTCAACTTGTTCTGCCATTTCTGATTTATCTTCTTTAATAAATAAATAAATAAAAAGCAGGGATGTTTTATTTAAGACTCTGATTCTCGACATATCAATGCGTTAACACACATCCCTACAGATTCAGCCTTTTCTGATTGAATTCTGGATCATTTTTACTCAGTGAGTGAAACAGGAAAAGTCCAGGATGCCAAGAGAATAATATACTACAAGCTGGCGTTATGATGACATGCTTCAAATAATCCCCTGCCAAAATGAAATTTAATTATAGCCATTGTTTGTATTATTCAAACAACTATTGACAGTAAATCTATCTAGCACGGCGTTTCCTCTTTGTATTCACTGGAGCCTTTAGACTGGAAGGGAAAAAAAGAAAACTAAGAGAAAGGAAACGTTTCCCCCCCTTCCTCCTTCGCTGGTATCAGGCTACACGAGGCCACTGAAGCCCAGTTGATTTCCCAAGCCCAATTATTTCGCAGTACACAATCCTCCCGACCAGCACAGCTCACCTGGGGACTCGGGCTGCCTAAACACGCCACACTTAATGGAGTCCCTGAAGTTGTCTCCATTTCATTGCTTCCAACTAATAGGCTGTGATATTTTTTTCCCCAAATAGACCACAGCTCTTCCCACTCCCCTTGCCCATCCTCCACACGAAATGCAAGTGGCTAACGAGGCATTAGGAGCCTGCCAGCCCCTCTGCAGTGCTGTGCCTTCACTCCCACCTACTGACTGCAGGTGTGAGCACCACAGCCCCTCACCTGCCACCCCTCCCAGCTTCACCTTTGGCAAGAACCACAGAGAGACAAAGAAAGAGCAGAGTCTTGCAGCTGCTGCCTGCTGGCATGAATGCTTCTAGTCCCCTTCAAGTCTAAGGCCTAATAAAAACTGTTCTTTCTTATGATGTTGGTGATTTTAAGATAATCTGGTCTGTGTTTTCTTTTCTTTCAATCTGTTGTTTGTATGCATGTGTGACAGGCCAGTTCTCCAGCAAAAGAAAGAAAACTGCAACTTCAGAAAAGACAATTATGTGAATTGTTCACTAAAATGTGATCTTCTGCCTCCCTTTTCTCCTAAATCTCATCACATTTGGGTTTCTGCACCATCTCCCTTTGAGTGCCTGTCTCAGCCAGCCAAAGTCCAGTGACACAGCCCCTGTTCTCAACACATCATCTCCAAAGGAATGCAGGAACCAAAACAATAAAGCTGCCAATGCTTGCAAGTGTTGAGGTTCAAAAGTGAGAGGATTTTGAGGGGAAGGTGGAGGGCATTATTACTGTCTCATTGAAAAGGCCCTGCAGAGCAGCTGGAGATGGAGCAGTGTCCCCTGAGGAGCCCAGGCAGGGCAGGGCAGGGCAGAGCTGCCCTCCCCATGTGGCACTGGAGTTCCCTTGCTCTGGGCAGGGGGCAGTGGCACATCCCTTCCAGCCATCCACAGAAAGTGAAACATAAACCTTCTCTTTTGTTCCCCCCTCCTAAAAAACCAATTCTGAAGTCATCTGGAATGTAAAAGGATGAAGTGAGGGGGAAGATCTCCACAAGCTTTCCAAGGGAAGGAATGACCCAAATGTCCCCTGGGGGGGTCAGGAGCTGAGCTTGTGTGGCCAGAGAGGAGAGGCAGGTCCTGGCCTGGGAGAGCCAGGGGAGCAATGACCTCTGAACCCTGGGAGGGGGAAACCCTGAGAAACCTGGTCTGATCCTGAACTGGACACTGCCTGAGGTCCCTTCAACCTGAATTATTTGATGATTCTCCCACTCCTGAAAGCAGCAGAGTGGAACTGCATTGACTGTATGTAAAACCAACAACTAAGAGCATCTCAAGGCTGCCTCGGAGGGGGTGCAAGGGCTGGGTGGGCACAAAAGTCTCCAAGGGCACAGCCAGCCCTGTCAGGAAGGGCTTGGATTTTGCAAAATCATCTCCCAAGTAGGAATCTCCCTGAAAACTGGAGGTCTGAGGGGAAATGAAAGGCAACAGCTCCTCCCCTGCAGTCCTCAGGGTCACTGTGCCAGGAGGACATGCCAGGCAGTGCCCTGATCCCACGGAAAGCAGGGAGAGAAACTCCAGAGCCCCTGAGGATCCCTCTCATCACTGCCTGACAGCTGTGCTCTGCTACACTGCACCACTGGAAGACAATATCAAGCATTTTAAAAGGAAATTAGGAATATTTTTATGGTCAGGCTTTAACTACAGTGATGGCTTAAGGTATTTTTTCTGTCCATTAAATTACATAAATATTTTTCCTAACAATAAATAAGCACAGAAAAGTGAAAAATCACACTTTTTTTCTAACCCATCCTGGGTCACCACTCACCTGATTATTAAAATCTCTACTTTAATAATCTGTTCTGAAGAGAAAGTTAAACACTTCCATTTCCTATGTAAAATACAGGCAAAACACTTAAAATCATCGGGATTGTACCATGTGAGAGCTGCCTACACCAGATCTGAGCAAAGGAACAAGGTTCTGGAAATGGAAGAGCTCAGACTGAAGCAATAAAGAAAACTCTACTACTAATGCATTAATTCAGCCCAGGACAGCTGTTTGCTGGGTTTTTCCTCAGTGAAAGACACAATTCAGCTGAGAGAGGGCTGGTGATGAGCTGGAGGTAACAGGAGGTATCACAGCTCTCAGTACTCCAGACACCTCCACTGGTGGGTGTCTCCCTGGGATAAATAAATGGAATATCACATCTTACATAGCCTGGAAGCTGTCTGGGTACAGTAATTGCCTTTCCTAAACAGCACTGAATACAGTGGGGCCTGAAGTTTCTTAGCTTTTAAAGAGCTACAAGGGAGGATAAAGGGGCAGGGAAAGGGCCCATCCCCAGTGCTGGAGGCAGCAGAAAAAGGGGAGAAAGGGCTGGAGGGCAACTAGGTCAGATGTGTCCTATCCCTGTCCTGCTGATTAAAGCAAAGGACCCGAGCAGATACTTTTTGGGACCCACTCAGTCTATTTTTGGGATTTTTTGGAAAGGTTTTGTGGCTAAAAAGCATTCAAAAACAAACGAAAGCAAAAAAGCTTTAGACAACTCAGTTTTTATGGGTTTTCGTTTGTTTAACCTTTTTTATATGTCTGTGTGGGACAACTTTCCACCATCCTCAAAAGAATGTCAAATGACTGCCAGAAAAGAGGAACAGGCCTACCACCCTTCTCACAAAAATATAAATGCTTAGCTCTTAACAATATCCAGTGCAGAGCCACAGGAACAAGCAGTGAATATTACCAGAATCATAAAAACAAGGAATGGTTTGGGTGGGAAGGGACCTTAAATAACATCTCATTCACCCATGCCATGGGCAGGGACACCTCCCACCAGCCCAGGTTGCTCCAAGCCCTGTCCAACCTGGCCTTGGACACTTCCAGGGATGGGGCAGCCACAGCTTCTCTGCCCAACCTGTGCCAGGGCTTCCCCACCCTCCCAGGGAAGGATTTCTTCCTACTATCTAATCTAAACCTACTCTCTTTCAGTTTAAAGCCAACAGAGCTTTACCCCCAAAACCCTGTCCCCAAGGTGACAAGCCTTGGTTATTAAGGTTTCACCTACTGCACACCCAAACCTCCCATCCTCATGCCCATCTTGAAAAAGTATGTGCTTGATGCCAGCACAGAGATAACCATGTCAGCTCCACACATCCAGTTTCTGAACACCAGAAATAATGACAGGAAACACTTCATTGGAAGTTGAATCTTCCAGTTTCCCCAGCCTGGTAAAACCCACAGATCTCTTCAATTTCTAAGTGTAGCCACTTAAGTAAATATTGGCATTTTCAAAAGCTACCACAAATCTTAAAGTTTAGATGCTCAGCCTTTGTCACAAACCAGTGACCCTTAGTCTTAAATTTGGTATTCTGGGCATTATTCTTAAAACTGGGATGCTCTGTATCACTAATCCCATCAGAAACCTCTGCCAGACACATGGGATACACTGTGAATTCTCAGGGCTCCACATGCAAACAACTGTGTGATCAACACGGATTTTGGAACAAACAAATCCTTGGCACTCTCAGTGGCCCTTTAGAAGTGGTTAGTGCTTCTCTCCTTCTGCCAGTCCCTGGTGACATCACTTTTATCCTTTAGTCTTTCAGATTTTGCATGTTTAACGTGGGGTTAATGCTCAGGAGCATCAACCCCTGGGTTTCCCTGAATAACCTGTACAGTGCAGGTAAAACCCTTAGCTGAAAGATGGATGCTACTGTAAGGAGCAAGAGTGCTGTGGGTGTGCTGAGAGTTACACACTTTATTTTTTATTTTTTTTTCTCTAAGAAGCTTCTACTGGAGAGGAGAGGACCCAACACAACACTCTGCTGCATCTTCCCTCCCCCAGATATGGTCCCTTTGCCTGGGGAAAAAGGGCTGTGCTGCCACACACAGATGGAAAACCCCTCAAATCACAGACATCTCAAGAGCTCCCAGTCCCTCTTAAGTTCCTGTACTTTGTTACTTAAAGCCTGACATGATAGGAAGGTTTAATCACATTTGACATTTAGCTTGAGGTACAGTAAGTACACCTAAATCACCTCTTTGGCCAAAACTGGCTTTGATGTTCCCATGGGAGACAGTTATTGTTGTCTGCAAAGGTTAAACCCCTGACTAAGTCCATAGGTAGAATGACAGGAGCTCAGGGATGAAGCAGGAAAGTCTCTAGAGTGATCACCTGCATGAACAGAATTCCTTCCACCTAACTTATCATGACTGTAATATGTAACTTGCAAATATATCCTATATTTGAAAAGATTTCCTGGCGAAGGGAGAGCTTTCCTCCTTTGCAGACACCAGTGTTACAGTGTTTTAGCAGAGCACAGATTAAAATGCATTAAGACATAACTAGGGTTGTCTCCACGTTATGCTGCTATTCTTAAGCTGTTATGTTACTAAGCCACACTGGCGTTTTTCAACTTTCCTTTGATGTTCTCTCTATTATCTTTTTATAGCATAATCACACATTTTGGTATGTCGGAGATCAAAGGGAGGCTGGAGCTTCTAAGGCTAAGCCTGGATATGAGGCCTGTAACTAACTGAATTCATTATATTTAATAATATTCTCTAAGGAATGGCCCGGTGAAGTCATATGAAATAATAAACACGAAGGTAAATAGTGAAAGAGCACTGGACTCAGTTTAATGGCAGGTTTGTTTTATGCTTCTCTTCAGCTCCTGCAGCACCTCCATCACCCTCCACTCCAGCAGGGATCAGATTTGCTGCCACTTAGGTCAGGTTACCTGGCTGGGAAAGCTCTTAATACTCCAACCTCTTCACTTTGGCTCATCCTTAACAGCTCTCTCACCTGAAGTTATAACATTTTTATTAGACTGTGATACTCTTACAGAGTAAGAGCAACTGCTCTGCATTTGATAAACAAATTGAGGCCCTTAAAATAAAAACATTCTCAAAGTAGAGAGGTGTACATAAGAAGAAAACAGGTCTTTAAAAACAACTTAACTCCTTTAGGCTCCTTGGAACTCCTATGTCAAAAATACTCATCTTCTGGCAGGCTTGGTAAGATTAAAATTAGTTCTAGCTGGCATCACCAGAAAGCTATAACACACAGCTGAATGGCAGTCAAAAAGGTGTAAAATTCTCTTCTATTTTAGAAAGGACAAAGAGGTGTGTTCTAACATGGTCCTGGGAGCTGAATGCTTACTGGGGAGTGAAAGTGCAACCAGATCAATTACCTAAGCACTGGCTTTCACAAAATAGCCCCTGAATTGCACAGCCAGAAGTCATTAAGGGCTTGCCTTACACACTTACCAGTGTGGAAGTTAATCTGAATAAACTTGCACGGTGTGTTAATTGAAGAGTGAAAGCTCTGTGCAGGCAGCACTGCTGAGGGTAGCACCTTCCCCTGGCTGGAGAGTTCTTGGGCTGTAAATCAGCAGGGTAAGGAGCTCCTCACTCCTGCAGCTGCAGGGCAGGGACCAGACTGATGTAGGTGCTCCCACTGGCCTGGTCCAGGGAGGATGGAACAGGACAGCCTTAACCACCCTCACAGCAGCCCAAGGGAACTCCTCTCACTCCTCCTGGAAAAGGGCTGGAAGTCCCTGTGCTACCAAATCTTGCAATTCAGGGCCAAGAGAGGGAGGGGCAGGCAAGGCAGCTCTGCCAGGGCCTGTCCAAAAGCCAAAGGTACAGAGAACTTGGGAAATCATGGCCCTCTATTTCTGCAGGGACTGCAGCATCACTGGGAGCATGGGGAGAAACAAGATAGGAAAGTGGGGCAGAAATGGTTTGCTCTTGAACCTGAAGCAGCTTGGAATGGCTTCGTGGCTGGCAACTGCCAGGTGGGAAAGGGCAATGTCTTAAATGATTTCAACTCCACTGCAAGAGAATATCTGACTAACATGAAGTGAATTAGGATGTAAACACAACTGAATTAACACTATCCTAAATTTAAGTAAGAATTCACCAAAGAGCTTAATGTGGTTTTGCCTGCCCACTTTAAACCACACTTCTCAGCTTAACTTCCTAAAAGTCTTTTTACAAGCAAGCTCGAACCTGAAAATAACTCTGTCCTTTTCCACTGGCATTTCACAGAGCAGAAATCACCTTCATGTTCCTCAGGACCCAGATACACTGGCAGCAAGGGGCAAACAGGACTCTCAAGTGCTGAAGACCATACTGGAAGCACTGGGAAATGCCCATGGAACTCAGGCAGGACCCAGTAACTCACTACTGGTAACTAAACCTAATAACCAAAAGCCATCAGACAACCTAGGGCAATCCAGCCTCTGAGAGATGTTACTTGAAGAAGATGATTTGTACTGACCTCTACCTGTGAGTAAATGAAATTCTTGGTAATTATTGGAAAGATTATAAACTTCTGAAACTTTGATATTATTCTGTTAGCCTGAATTTTCCTCAGAAGCCCCATAACCAATTACAAAGACTATACTGACCTCGCTTTTAGGTTTAGAGGCAAAAAAATAGTTGTTTGGTTTTCTTCTCATCACATCAATTCCACAAAATAAATCTGTCTCTCACATGGATATGACACACACAACTTCTTCTGGAGCTGTCTTGAGAAAGCCCTTGAGAGCTTTCTAATACCCCAACACACTGAGACACTTGGTCCTCTCTCGACCTGATGCTTTAAGAGTCAGTGTCCAATTCCACCCAGAGGAAGCAGCAAATGAGCCTGTCACCCTCAGGGTGAAACTCATCTCACCCACTGTTTGCTGCTCCGGCTTTGACACAACCATCAGATGGCCAAGAAGGAAATCACACACTCTGAGGGGTCAAAGTGGCCACTCTGAATCCTGTCCTAAGTGTTGTGATGCTTCGAAAACATGAGAACTCCATGTGGAGAATGAGCTGAGGATTCAAACCTGCCTGACACTGATGCCAAACATCTCAACACCCTCTCCCAGCTTCCGTGTTTATCAAAATCCAAACAGTGGATCCAGGGGTTTATTTTTAGAGTGCTGTTCAATTAATCTTGGCTCTCTTGATAGACAACAGAGAGCTAGTCTTGCAGCTCTTCATTAAGCATGCTCATTTTTTATCTCTATTTATTGTACAATAATTTAACTTTATTGAAGTGAGGGTTTAAGTCCCCAAGGCAGATTGAAGTACTGAGCCTGGGTATTCCAGTGTAACCACAGTCCCTGTGCCTGTATTAGTGCCAAACTTCCCCAAAATAATGACTTTCCACCCAGAAGCTCCTTTGCAATGTGTAAAATTTCAATGTTTGAAGCTATGCTTTTTGAAGCATGCAAAACACCCACAATTTTCCACAGAAAGCCTGTTTCTCTTCAAAGATTCCCCATTGTCTGAATGATTTCACAGCACTGTTATTTTGTTTGTAAAGAGATTCCCAAACAATTCTCTGTGTGATAAAATCTACTTGATAAGGCTGTGAATTGGTACCAAGTTTATTTTCTCTAGGGAATATTCCAAACTGTCATTACACTTCACCTATGACCCAGTCAAGAGAGAGAATGTAATTAATTACTTTTTATCCAGAAAGAAATACATAAACACCTAAACATTTGCAAAGCCCAAATGCAACGGGCTGTGTATGAAGATCACATGCTCAATACTAAAATTACTATTTCTCCAAAAAGCAGTAATGTAAAACCTGACTTTCTCTGAAGATTTTCAGCTCTACAGACTGGATGCAGAACGAGACAGGAAATTTTATTCTAAGGCTTTGAAAAAGAATGCAGACTTATACCCTTCCTCAAAGGGAACTCAGATTTTAACAGCTTTTGAAAAGTATTGCAAAACACTAAAAGTTTCCTGTGTTCTTGGCAACAAAGCCGAGAACGTGGAGCAGAAAATAATAATAAAGGGTAACACAACGTTCTAATGTACACCAGGCTTTAGGGATGTGATAAAAGACACTGTATTTTGTGTGCCATGCTCAGAATGACACAGCCCCACGTGAGCTCTGGGAGTGCTAATGTGACACACAAGTGAAACCTCCGTGGTTTATCAGTTCTGTAGCATTAGTGAAGCAGTGGGTGTGATGTAAAATGCACTGGGACATTTCTGTGTTATTATGCCTAAGTGGGGGGAAAAGGTGCAATAAGGCAAAGGATCTGCTGTCCTCAAAGGCAACGGGAAATGCTCCTGACAGCAGAATATTGCTTTGTTTGTTCTTGTGGTACAAACACTCCTAAACGTGCTGGAAATCAACCAAAGAACAGAACTGGGTTGTTGTGTTTTGGTTTGGGGTTTTTTTGGTGAGGGTTTAGAAGTCACTTCTATCATATCAGTCAAAGCACCACAATCCAATCCCAGCAGAGTATTGTTAATCCAGAAGGTGATTTTTTCAAAGCTGCCAATGGGATTTAGATGCACAACCCTAATTTACTGAAGCAGAGCTCTAATTCCAAGCCTGGACCTTGAAAGCAGAGCTGTAAATACACATACCTCTGTTTCTGGAGACACAACCAAGGGCAAGGGAGGGTTGTTTTGACAAAAACAGTGAAGACAAGAACAACAAACCTATAGGGCACAATAAGTGTAATGGATTACTGATAATGTCAGAAATGTCTAGAGATGGCTCCAGCTAGAGAGACCTACTCCAGACTTGTTTACACTGAAACAAAGCAATACATAATGCATTGGGCATTTGGGTTTTGCTGTTTGTGAGAGAAACTCGAGCCATTCTGTGTTTTACTTGCATCTCACAGTATCACTGGAGGTAACCATTAAGCTCATTTTACTTGTGAGTAGGTTGAGACATAAATCCAAGGTTACAGACAAAATCTCTGATTCAGCAAAGCACTTAAGCACATGCTTAGCTGTAAACACATGTACCATCCCATAAAAGTAAAGATAATCATGTGCTTAAGTGCTTTGCTGAATCAGGGCCAAAGACAATAGCAGAGCCAGGAGAAGCCAGGCATCACTAAAACAACTAGACAACTTTCCCTGCAACATAAATGTTATAAAAAGGAATAGATCATAAAGAGGATGGTTATGACTTTTTAGAAGAGTTAAGAACAGCTGTCACAAGGTGGGGGGTAGGGACTGAGGATAAACACGCATTTTAATGTTGGTTTTCACAGCATCCTTAAGAAAGCAGAAGGTAATGTGCATCCTGTTTCATCTCATGCCACTCTTTCAAACCTGCTTCCTCACTCAAGGAAAATCCTGGTGCATTATCCAGCAGTTCTGCTAATTGATTTTAGACCAATCATCATTCATTAAAATCAGATGATACAAAAAAGAGCAGACAGGTGGGTGAGAGCAGGAACTGAGTGCCAAGGAGGAAACACCAACACAGAGTCTCAGAATATGCTGAGCTGGGAGGGACCCCCAAGGATCCTGGAGTCCAACCCTCAGCCCTGCCCAGGACCAGCCCCAAGAGTCACCCCCTGTGCCCCAGAGCATCATCCAAACCCTCCTGCAGCTCTGGCAGCCTTGGGGCTGTGCCCACTGCCCTGGGGAGCCTGGGCAGTGCCCACCACCCTCTGGGGGAAGAAGAACCTTTGGCTGAGATCCAACCTCAGCCTGCCCTGCCCCAACTCCAGCCCTTCCCTGGGTGCTGTCCCTGGTCCCCACAGAGCAGAGCTCAGTGCCTGCCCCTCCTCTGCCCCTCCCCAGGGAGTTGTCCCTGCAATGAGCTCTCCCCTCAGTCTCCTCTGCTCCAGCTGAACACCCCAAGTGCCCTCAGTGTCCTCACCCCTTCCCCTCCAGGCCCTGACCCATCTCTGTGCCCTCCTTTGGACACTCCAATGGCTCAATCTCTCCCTTCCATTGTGTCCCCCCAACCTGCCCCACTATTGCAGGTGAGGCCACCCCAGTGCAGAGCAGAGTGGGACAATCCCCTCCCTGCCCTGATGTCCCCCAGGGCAGGGATGTCCCTCCTGGCTCCAGGCACTGCTGACTCGTGGCCAACTGGCCACTGAGCAGGACCCCCAGGCCCTTCCCACAGCTGCTCTCCACCCCTCAGTCCCCACTCCACACACACAGCTGGGGTTGCAGAATTCAGCACTTGCCCTTGTTGAACTCCCCACGGTTGGTGATGGCCCATCTCCAATCTGTCAAGGTCTCGTCTCTCTGCAGGACCCCTCTGCCCTGGAGTGAGTTGACAGCTCCTCCCAATTCAGTGCCATCAGCAAACTCCCTTAGTATTCCTTCAAGTCCTGTGTCAAGATCATTAATGAAGATGTTGAAGAGAAGTGGACCAAGGATGGAGCCCCACTAGTGACCAATGTCGACCCGATGTCACATTTTTCACCTTGTGCTTTTTATTAGGTAGAAAACAATCATTTCACTCAGCATTCATTTATGTTCAGAAGCAATTAACACAACACAAAGGGTACAGGCAGCATTCCCAGCACATCAAAGACGTGTCACAGCGAATCCAACCACCAGTCCCATCGGGACACTCTTTCCTAGCCCAGCCCACATCAGGCTGCCCAATCCTCTCTGCTGCACCTCACACAGAGCAGCTCTGGACACCCAGACAGGCTCTGGAATGCACTGAGATCTGAGGGATGAAACTGGAGGTGCAAAAAGCTCTTGGGGAAAGACCCGATTTGTTCAAACAACTCGCTGTACAGTTTTAATAAATGTTCTGAATCCATTTCAGAAACCTTACAGGACTTTTTGGGGTCATGTTTCTGCTCTGCATTTCTGTGAGATTGGAAACTGTCTTAAACTATCCAATCCAACATTTCTCCTCTGTAGCCCTGATTTGCAATTACTCTCTGCTTTGTCTGGAGCCAAAAGCAGTGTTATGTAGATTCCCTGAGAGGAGCAGCAGGTACCACGGTGCTAACCACACATTTGGTTCACATTAACTTATCTCCCCCTTGCGCAGGATCATAAAAAGTTAATTGGAATACGCAGCTCCAACACACACCACGACGTGAGCTGGGCCAGCCAACACTAAAACCTCACCGTGTGGCAGCTCTGTTTGGAAACAAGCTAAAACCTGTCAGATTTCATTGGGAGAAAGAAAAAAAAAGGCAAATTAATTTCACCAATATCTTGTTTCTTCTGGCATAACCTTGCAGCTTCCCATGGGACACACCACAGCATTCCATAAACCAAACCCTCTGCTGCTGCCTTTCTACCTCTGTCCCTGTGATCCCTGACAAGGATGAAACAGGTAAATCAGGGCTGCCAAAACTGGTCAGGAACCTCCAGGCAGGCCACAACTGAGCAAGGAGGCTCCTGCCCTTCACCCAGGGCTTTTCCCCAGCAGTGTTCACAGGAGTGTAGAGCTCCTGTCAAGCAGATGTGCAGCTTGGAGCTTCAGTCAGCAGCATCAATACAGAAAACACCTGGGGTTAGATGATGTCCCATGGCCCAATTATGTAGTCATTTCCTTCTTGGTGTCCTAATGAACAGAGTCCATATCTTCAAAATTATTTTTAATAAGGGTTGATTAAAGAATAAACTAATAATTAGTCCCCCATCAGTGATAATAGAATTTGAAGTACTCATGAATCCTACGGTCTGGTAGTCAGAGCTCAAGCATACCTCAAAAAATCCCTCCATCCCTCCATCCCTCCATCCATCCATCCATCCATCCCTCCATCCATCCATCCATCCCTCCATCCGTCCATCCTCCTGCAGCCACATCCCTTCTTACTAATCCCACCCCTAACCATGAGGCTTTCATGAGTCAGGCCCCAGGTAGCACCATCCTCTCCTACACCCCCAGCCCACCAGTGAGTGACCACCACCCCAGACAGCCCTTCAGCAGCAAGGCACCATTCAAGCAGTGACACAGCACCACAAATCAGGAAGAAATGTGCTTTTGGAAGATCCCCTCTGCAGCTTTAGGCACAGGTAGAGACTTAATGCCTTTTGTACTCAGCCCTTCTAAATCAAAGTGTAAGGTTTGGGGTTTGGGTTGGTTTGCATTTACAGCACTGCAAATGTGTTCCATGCACTGTGTTGTTTTCTTTATGCACACTGAGTTAAGTCACATCAAGTATCTCTACCCCAGTGGTGCCTCTTGCAGGTACAACACCAACACTCCCTCTCCCTGTGAGATTGGCAAGTTCTTCAGAGGAGCCTCTTGCTCCAGCTGAGGGGATGCACAGCACTCACACAAGGAAGCAATGCTGCAGAAATAATTCAGCAAAGGCATCTCAGTGATCTCACACCAGGAAGAAGCAATAGTGAACAGAAACATCCTGATGGAAAGAGAACTGGTGACTCAAGAGATGGCTGTTTACACTGTTTTATAGTCTGGATGGTGAGCATTTGGGAAGAGGCAGATAAAGCAGGATGCTCCTTCCTCCAGACACGTGGAGCCAAGGACTGCCTGAAGAGAGCAGCAGCACAGGGTCTGGCTGTGCACTCTGCACAGAGAGGCTGAGCTGCCTGGGAGGAAGAGCTGGGTTGTGAAATCAGCCAGTGTGTTTTTATAGGAACTTCCAAAGGCATTTCCTCAGAATCCACTGTTATCTCTGAACACACAAGTGTAAATAACAATATCCATTATGTCAATGCTTTATTCAACACACAAAGATAACTTCTTCTCCCTTCCCAAGAGGAGCAGCCTGATAGAAACTGAAAAGGCCATTAACAGCCATGACTAGAGCAAGTGTGAACAGTCTGATACCATCAGGTGAGCAGCCAGAAAGGCAGATCATTAGACAGCCCTACCCTGATCCTGGTTCTGAGTCCCAGCACCAGCCACTTCTTACATGGAGGATGGGACACTCTCATTTCGCTTTTATTGAGTCCAGAATAAGACAGTAATTGGATTGAGGCTTTCAGGGGAGAGGGGAGGGGAAAAGGATCTTCTTAGACTCCCTAATGCCAATCTTCATGACCTGCCTGATCTCTCAGTAAATGCCACATATAGGTTAATCCTCCCAAATCCTCAGTACGACCTTGTCAAATCAAACTGTTCATCAGTTTGTTCAGAGGCTACCAGATAAGAATAAACAAATGAACTCATGCTGCATGTGTCCCAGCTGTCACTTAGAGCTCACAGACAGGGTCTCTTCTGCGGGCACCCTGCTGCACCAGACCTGCCTGGGCACTGTGAGGAGGGGGCACACAGCTCTGCCTGCTCCACCAACACACCTGTGAGCACCCAGCATGGCAAACATCCCACATTCCACTCTGTGTGCCCTGAGCATTCTGCTTTCGCCTTCATTTTCCTAGTTTTAAATAATATTTATTTTTAAAAACACACAGGCATCCAGATTAAAAAAGCGTGGTAACATAACACTGGGGAAGTGCCTTAGACATCAAATTGCTCCTTCTACATCCAAACCAATTAAAATGCAGCAGTGTCTCAGCTGCCTCCCAGGGACTCCCTGCTCAGCCAGAGCCCTCTGGGGCACGGCAGGTCATTCACCCCTTTAACCCCAGGGCCATCAGAAGAAGTCCTGCTGTCTGCTCCACCTTTGCTGCTGGCTGGGCTTGGACTGCTGCCACTCATTTAGTCCATGCTGGCCCGCAGCCACCCAACAGATGGCAATGACTTTTAGAGGGAGCAGGGTCATTTTGAACCAGTGACCCACGAGGTGGAAGGTTTTGCAGCCCACTGCTTGCCCTCTGGCCCCAACATCTGTGAACTTGCCCTTTTCAGATGCACTCAGAGCAGCGCTGCAGGCACTGAGAAATACACACACAGCATTACCAGGAAGGTTTAGTTTTCTCCCACTTCTCCCAACCTTCAAAACACAGAACTATTATGTCCCACTCCAGCTGCTCACCAAACCACATCTTGCCATTATGTCAACAGCCAAAGAGTACAATTTCAAATGTCTGCTTGTCATCTTGTCTCTCAAGCACCTTTGCAATTTCTGTCATGTTTCCTCTTCATGAACTGGGGGAAATGTAGTCAAAATCGATTATTTTTCCCTCATGTCTTAGGAGACAGTTTATTGTAACGCATAAATCACTGCAGTCTGGCTTTGGTCTTTCTCTACTGTAACCTTGTTTCATCTATGTATGATTCGACCCAACAATTTTATTGTTTTTACAAGTCTGTCCTTGTTCAGATAGTGGCTACAATTTAATATATATTTTGAAGGTAAAAATCTCTGGGTACAAATACACTGCAAAGTGCTTGAGGAATCCAAAATCCCCTGTGCATATATGTTTCTCCCTGCACATGATATCCCTCTTCATCCCTAAAAAAGTCCAGGTCCTCCTGCATGGCCTATCTTCTATGGTATTCTCTGTAGTTTGGGTTTGGGTTTTTTCCCCTTTTCTCTTCTTTTGCAGGATATGTCAGATTTCAAAGGTCTTTGCTTTCATGTACTTCATCCTCAAGACCATGTTTCACAGCAGTTGGTCCTGAGGCCAAACAGCAAAAGAAGTTGTGCTTTTCTCTGAACCATGGAGGTCTCTCAGGGATCAGATGAAGATCCACTCTTTCAGGAGCTGAACAAAGCAAAACATCCCTTCTGGTCCTGGGAAACTGTCCATTGAATCTCTAAATTACATCGGGCTCTGATGTCCCTGCTCAGAAAGCAGCTGAGCAGAGATGCAGCATGACTGGAGTTAATGGAGTACCAGGACTGCAGAGCTGCTGCTGCAGTGAGGGGCAAACCCCTGAATGTGCCAAGAGAATGAGAGCAAAGGGAGCAACAGGATGAGGAAAAAAACCCTAACCAAAAACCCCAACACACACCAAAACAAACACCAGCACATCTAACATGTTTGTCACGGTGCCTTGTGAAGCAGCAGAACAGGCACGTGCACGAGGCTGCAGTTCCTGCCCAACCTGGGGACCTTCCCAGCCCCATCACCAATCCCTGCCTCTCCCCTCTGCAGGACTCCCAGCAAACCCAGCCACCAAATCCCAGTGTAAATCCCACTGTTGGCCTCGCAGTGTGAAACAGACAGTTGACTTCAGGATTATTCTTTATGTTCAGAAACATGAATAAATCACACACCATCAGGTTTATCATTTTTTCTCCTCAGAGAAATATGAAATATTACGGATCATCTTCACTACATCAGTTTCTTCACAGTCCATTAGCAAGCAAGGTCTATTTTTCATATAATTTACCAAACCACTGGTCTAATTTCTCTTATTTCTTTTGGAGCAGGAAACATCCACAGAGCATGTTCTCCTGTTACACATCACCCACAACCAACCTCCCTGTCTTTCATTCCAGGGGTACAAAAAGCTGTTGGAGTTGGCTGGCAGCTCGAGGTGATCCAGATCGGGGGTTTCCCTACAGAGATACTCTGAAAAGAAGCTGACTATCAGATATAAAACCTATTGTCAAATAACTTCAAGATGTTTGGAGCTGGATGCTCAGAAAAAGACCCATCCCAAAGCACTAACCAGCTCTGTAGGGCTGGCAGGTTTTGTGGGGTGTGTGTGTGAGAGAGGAATGTTACCAGTAGTTTTCTCAAATGCTGCTGTGTCCTCATGACCCTACTCCACACAGAAACAGATTCCTCACACTGATACCCTGCAGAACACGCCACAAACACAACAAAAAACCCACCCCAAAACCACGACCACCAAAAACCCCACAGAGCAGGAAACAGGCTCAAACCCCCCAAGAACTCCCATCTCAATTTCAAAAAACCCCTCAGATAGTTGGTTGCCTCGACAAACATGCTGAGGGCACAGTGGGCACGTGCCATGGCAGGATGGTCCCTCTGAGTGCCCATGTCCCAGGGAGGTCTGGGCAGCAGAGCAGAGCACATCCCACTGCCACACTGCAACTGCTCTGAGCACACACAAAGCACTTCAGTCCCCAAGGCCACCACTTTGGAACTTTCACCAGGACCAAAAGATCAACTATTATTAAAAAAAAAAAAAATAACTAGTGGAAGATAAGGTGAAGTCGGTGCAGACTTTCCTCACAATAAAACCCTCTTATCAAACACTCTGCTGAAGTTTGATATGATGCCCCTTGCTCAGAACAGCAGAAAGAGGTGAAACTACAGCCAAAATATTAGGAGTCAAGAGACATCGGTCTCATTTTTTCCCATTGTAGCTCTGTAAGGGGTAAAAATCACAAAAAATCTGCAGTGTGTCAACCTTCCCCCCTTTTTTTTTCATCCCCCAAATACTTGCTTTCCCTGGAGAAGCAAGGAGAGGGGCTGACAGGATTTCCCACTGAACCACTGCAATATTGCCCCAGCTTCTTCCCTACCAGCTGAAGGGTGAAGGATGTGAGTCCAGGCCTGGGCAGGGGAAGGAGGTGACGTTCAGTGTTCCAGGATCTGCCTGTTGCCTGCAAGAAGGGCTGGGCTGGGGAAATGCTCTGAGAGATCTGCAGATGAAGGAAACCCTCAAATGTCAGGATGCAGTAAGAAATACAACATGTGAAAAACAAATTCTTAATGCAGTTGCTGGGCTTGGATGCTGAAATAACAAATATATATGCAAAATACAAAGCCCCAAACCCAGAATTTTCTTCTTCGTAAAGCCAAAGCTCCAAGTGCAGACAAAGAACTCTATAATGGTAAATTGGAAATGTTTTTTCTGCCCCACTTGCATGGGCCAGACAAACCAAGCTGGCAGCTGCCAGCTCCTGGAGGGACTGGTGTGCTCCTGTTGGTGAAGCCTTGCACCAACTACAAAGAAAAGAGCTGTTGGTTTTATTCTCCAGGCTCCTGCTGCTAATAAACTGCAAATCTCCACTGCTTTCCTCCTCTGTTCCCACTGACCTCCAAGGGCATTGTCACAGGTGGCTCTTGGTGACAGTCATGCATGCTCAGAACACCAGAGAGAGCATTGGCTGCCTCCAACCCCTAAATGTGACCAGTCACGCTGGATGTGGAACCAAGGGGCCCTCCTGCTCCTCTGGGGGCTAAATCCACTTCAAGGGGATGTGCCAAAGTAGCAGAGCCCCATGGTAAAATAAAATCCAGGAGGGCAGTGCCCTGCATTAAACCATCACCGGTGCAGTGACTGCTCAGGGTCAGGTGGGGTTGGAGCAGACTGAGTTATGTCTCAGGAGTTTTTTTTCTCATAATTTCCAATTTCATTGAACTGGTGGTTCTCAAAATCGCTGAGTAGCACAAGTCTTTTGCTCCTTCTTTCTTTGCACAGGAACAACCACACTATAACATAAAACATTTATTCCAGAGTCAAACATGTATTCAAAACATTAGCTCCAGCAAAAGAAACAATCAGACACAAGAGCTTTCTGTTCCATTCCCAGCAGAACACTTAGTAAGAAGAGAATGACTTTATCAACAAGCAGTAAAAACCTTAGTTTCCCATGTCTGAAAGAGATTTCATTAAATGCTTCCCTTGACTAGGTACAGATCATTATATTTCTCCTAGACTGTAAGCAATGTGAGCCTGTGTCTGCACCACGAGGCCCGAGCCCTGATTGACAGCTCGAGGAATTACAATAAATACTGCAGGAACACAAGCACTGCTTTCACAGGAGCCCACTGCCAAACCCAGTGCTTCCTGACAGCAAGAAAAACCAAACCAAACCAAAACAGCAGCCTGGTAAAGCTCCATTTAATGCTGTTTCTCAGAGAGGAGTTGTAAGAAAAACACTCCTCCGGCAGAGACACTGCTCCTTTGGCCACCCCTGCAGTGCCCAGCCTCCCTCCTGCCCCAAGGACAGGCTCCCCATCCTCTGGGGCATCTCACCTGCCCAGCTCCTGCCCAGGATGGGCAGCCAGGATGCAGCAATGGGAGCTCCCTGGTCCAAGCCCAGGAGCTTCCCCATCCTGCCAGCCCAGCCCAGCCCATCTCTGCCTCCCCCCTGCCAGCCCTGGCACTGGGCATGGGGAGCTGCCCGACACAGCTCAGAGGCTCTGCCTCTGTTATTCATGCACTGGCTCCCTGGCACTGATAAAGGCCACAGTGATGGTGAAAAAAGCTAATTCACAGCCTGAGAAGGATTAATCTTGCTCCTGCAAAATGTCTTGGCTACAGTGAGAGTTAGTCACTCATGGGACTGATGTAAGCCAGAATTAAACCAAGAACATGCAGAAAATTAGACTTTTCCTGCAAAGACAGAGGTGGACAAGTAACTTTGAGGCAGTCTGTTAAATGACATTCTTTGCTACATTTTTATTGCAGATCAGTGATGCCCTGAAAGGTGGGAGGGTGGTACTTTACCCTTCCTGCTCCATCTCCTTCCACACTCCACACTGCTCAGGGTGAGAGCCACAGTCCTGATGCCGGCAAGGAAACTGCACCATTCCAGTGCAATTCCAACTCCAGTGTGAATGAAAATTGTCTTAGACCAGGATATTTAGTCCTTTCCCACCCATTTGAATTTCTCATTGGCAGCTGAATTAGTCCCCAGCAGCCAGGACCACTTTCTGCTACACCTACAACACAACTATCTCACGCCAGCTCCCTCCCAGGCTCCAAGGCTGCTCCATGCCCTGTGGATCAGGGAATATTATCGAGCAGGCGGACACAAACTCAAACCCAACCTCCCACTGCTTCCACCAGGAGAAAGGAAAGCAAATGGAGAACAGTTCCACACTGAAATGCAGTCAGTGATCCACTCAGGGGCTCTTCATGCTGCAGCTCTGATTGCCCTCACACGCCAGCAGAGACAAAGGAATGCAGTTTGATTGTGCATTCCTAAAAGGAAATTATATTCCCCCCTCTCCATCTTTCTTAAGCATTTGCAGTTTTTCAGCAAATGCCATCAACAGTATAAATCACCTGGGCCTGATACAATGGACAAAAGTCACAGTAATCAATTCTTATTTATTAATCAGCCTCTATCATGATGTTCCATAATCATTAGACTCCAGTTTGGACACAATAATAATGAAGCAAACAGAACTAATGCAATTTGTGGTGAGTAAGATGTTGGCAGGCAATGGCAATAACATTGTTTGATAATAACACAGTGAGGCAAACAAGTCTTGGCTGTAAGAAAAGATACTAAAATGGACAAGAATACACCAGAGAAAGGAGGTTTTGGATGTACATATTTTCAAGTTGTTATTTAAATAAAATAAATAAATAAAAAAAAAGAGTAGAGAATAATGTTAGAGCCCAATCTGCATCATCAGAAATGAAGGGCTTAGGGTTATATAAAATCACTTCCACTCTCAGGGAGCCACAGTAACCACATTTGAACATCCTCACAGAATCTGAAAAGAGAGTGAGGTTACGAGAGTCAGATGAAGGGAAAAATGAATTTCTCTCTTCAAAGAAAATTCTTTTAATTACAAAAAGCATTGTGGCTGAGACTGTGCCATGGCAAGGCTGCAGACCCCGCTGTTTGCACACACTGAGCCCAAGAGCCACCCCTCAACTCTGGGGTCCCCAGCTCACCTCGGCTCTGTGAACAGAGCAGCTCAACAATGGCCAAGGGACAAAAGCACAAAGCCAGGAACGGGGCTTAGATCCTTGGGAGCAAAGTCCACTGCAAGCACCACATTGCTGGGGGGGTTTGAGCTCTCAAAAACATCCTTGTTCCAATGATCAGAGGAATTTCTGGGTGAGAGGGATCACTGCACCACAGAAGGCACAGTTCAAAGGGACAGCAAGCCACACAGAATAATTCTGTGGCAACGTGACCCCGTGAAATGCTCAGAGCAGCAGAGCCCTGCACCTTAAAAATCTCAACTACTAAAAAAGACAGGGTAGGAAAAAAAAAAAGGAAAAGAAGAAAAAAAACTTGTTTATAATAAAGACTACATTCTGTAGCAATTTCCTAGATTCCTGGGGTTAGAAATCTAGATTGCCAATGGATAAGTGAGCCTTAAAATCACATCCCTGCTGACAAAAATTCATTTCTTATAACCGTCTCCATTTACCGGAATGTTGAATCTTTCCCATGGGGAAGGAACAAATGAAAATGTTATTTCTCTGCTCATGAACTCATACCTTTCTGTCTGCTTTTCACTGTTGGCAATTTCATTCTCTTCCAAATTTGACTAAAGCCCGTGACCTGGGGGAAATAATGTCTATATAATAATCTTCTGAAACTCTAATTCTGAGTCATGTTTTTTTGGATGTTGCCTCACACTTTATGAAAATTGCACCGAGCTATGAAATGTAAGTGATGTGATGTCTCTGCCTTAACATAATCATTTTGTCTGGTGACCATGTTGCAAATAATGATGATGATGATAATAATAATAATAATGATGATAATAATAATAATAACGGAGTCTCCTTTGAAAGCAGCAAAAATAAAATAAAATTAGAAAGAAGAAAACAATCCATGCCTAATGGCAAAAAAGATGTTGTGGCACCCCATTCCACTGGTTTATTTGTACTGCCCCATGGCAAGAATTAGTCACAACTGGTAGCAAATTAATGGTGTGAGAGAGGCAAGAGAAACATCCCGACACTGTGGCTGAGCAGCTCAACAGCCCTAAAGCTGCCCTGGCCCTGGGCTTTGGGGGACCCCAAAGTGAAGCCTGCCCTTGGCCTGGCTGAGCCCCACATGGCAGAGACCAGGGGCACATCCAGAACACACCAAAGGGCTGCAAAGTGGAATAATGACTGGCTGGGCAAAGCCAGCAGAGGGGATGTTTGCAGCCCATCAGCTCTTCCCCCAAAAGCAGAAATAGCCCCAGTATCTGTCCATTGGATCCACAGCTGCATCCCTGCCTGGCTCTGTGAACCTACCCAAACACACCTGGACACTACCAGATTTTTTATTTTTATTTTTTTTTTTCCACACTGACCCATAGAATCTACAATACAGTAGATCAAATGGTGGAAATCATTAAAAACTTTCTCTAAACAAAATTGGTGCTGCCAGGTGTTTTGGGCCCTCCTCCATGTGAAGCTCCACAGCTATAAATCTGGAATAAGTGCATTTTGATCAACAGCTATTTCACATGTGCAGAGATGCAGCACAGGGCTGTTGGGTTTTGGTCTCTGATGTTCCTGGGATGGATAACATATCATATATACATGTGTGTGTGTGTGTGTTTGTATATATATATATATATTACATCCAACTGAGAAATGCAAAACAAGCGAGGAATGTTTTATGGGTTGGAAAAGACAAGCCTGGCAATGAAAACCTGAGAAATTTTCACCTCATATACCTGAACATTAGATTTGCAGTGAACCAAAGCCCACAGCAGTGCGTGTTTGCTGCCAGGGAAATATCCCATAAAGTAAGATTTTTTACAGTGCATCCTAAATCTGGAAATTGGTAGCCATAAAGTGCATCTTGGATCGTGAAGAACAGGGGGAAGTGTCAGTCCAGACTTTCGGCAGCAAACAACATATTCCAGTGTCACGTGAAAACTCATTTTGTCACTCTGCCACCACCTGGAAACAACCAATCTCTCCGAGGTGTGTCCTCTGTGAGCTCGGACAGGCTGTGATCTCAGGTGAGGCACAGTCCTGGTCCCCACTGGCTCTCAGGTTTCTCAAGCTGCCCCATCTTTCTGTGGTTATCTTGCAATGAAATAAAGCCTTAATTAATGCACTTCTGCTTGGGGGCCTCAGACTATTGCCACTGAAGGTGTGTTGTACAGATGAGTGTGTGTGTCCAGATAGGAATGGGGCAAAGAACAAGCTGAGAGAGACTCTCTTGGGACATAACAAGCCATGGAGGAGGAGGATGCAAGAATTATTGAAGGAGGACCCTCCTCCGTGGTCTCCTGCAGGAACAGGGCCAGGCTCAAGGTCTGGTCCTGACCTAAAGCCCAGGGCAGTGCCCTCCTGCAGAGCTCCCCATGGAAATGGGTCCAGCTCCTGCCACACAAACCTTGGATCCCCCCAGATCCAGGACCCTGCAGGGTGACCCTCCCTGGGTCTCTCCAGGCAGGTGAATCCTGCAGAGCCTCATCCCAAGCCACTGAAGGGACACAACCAGCCCCCTGGCCAAGGCAGGGGACACCTGGGGACAGCACAAGCCCTGGCACTAAAGGAATGAGTTGACTCCTGCAGTTTTCCATCAGGCCTGGCAGGAGACACAGCTGCTCAGTTTTAAACCAATCACCTCCCCATTTCCTTCCACACACAAGAACTTCAATTCTGGTATTTTTCCTAAATTACCTTTAGATCCTCAGATAAAATCTGAGAAGGGCACACTCTTAATTTGTTGTTGTTGTTGTTGTTAATGGTGATGCAGTAATGTATTTTTTTCAAAAAACTTTACAACTTCCTTACATGACAATGGTAAAAGGTTCATTTTAAATAATCAAGAAAGAAATAATTTCCATTAGATAAAGCAGTCAATAGCACCAGAAATGTGGCTGCAATTACTTGTTGCACTTTACAATGAAATCCTTGTAGTATAATAACCACAAGATGATGAAACACATTTTGTCTCCATTTCACATGACTGACCCCAATTTTGCCAAGGACATCTGAACACATTTAACATACTGAAATCTTCCATTAGGATAATGAAAATACACATTATTGAATTCTGTATTTGCTTTATAGTGCCACAAATAGCAAATTCAATCTTTCTTACTTTTGGTGGCGACTACACCTGCATAATTGTTCACATTTCTCAGAGGCTGAAATAAGCTACAAAATGAAGAAAGAGGAAGATGTTGACCCCACAATCCATTATGCAGCACTTAGGTGATTTTATTTGCTGGATGTGTGTAGCAAAAAGACTGTGTATAACCTGGCAACCTCCAGGAGACACACAGCTCCCCTGGCCAGCCCGTGCTGGAGCAGCTCAGCTGTGATGAGCATTCCCCAAAGGTGCTGGAGTGCTCTCTGGGAAGGCAGCACTGCCAGTATTTATATCCATGGGGTGAAATCCAGCTTTGCTTCCAGGGACAAACACCTTGCTTTAAAACTACCATGTCCTGCCCCAGCCCAGTGTGGGAACACACAGTCAGAGTGTGGGAACACAGTCAGAGTGTGGGAACACACAGTCAGCCTCTTTGCTGCACCTTTTAGAGAGGGGAAGGTTCAGTCACAGCAAACACACGTCAAAGTCAGTCGCAGCTTTTAAGTGGCCAGGGCTGATCACACCTACCTTGTTTTTGGTCCCAGGTCTGGCTCTGCTTGCATACAACAATTTGCTTCAGAGGGATGTATTTTCATCTCTTTTCTTATCCACAGATCTCAAAATCACTGAAATTGAAACCCCACAATCGAGATGCCCAAGGCAACACTGAGAATTGATTTATGTCAGAGGAAAAGAAAAATCCAGTCCTTTAGGCTTCTGGTTGAATATAGCAAAGATGAGGCCTTTGGACTACTGGATATGACAAATATTCCTGCCTCTTTTTTTAATCCAGTGACTCATTATTCTCTTTTCATTAGCTTTAAACGTCACTGCAGTGTTAGGATCATGAGTTACACTTGCTAAGCCCCTAATGTTCCATTTGACTTCTATTTCTGTGGCTGGTACTCAGATCCCAGGAGAAAGAGAGTAGAAGAGCCAGTCATCACCCCACTCCTCTCCAGGAGCAATGCTTCAGGTGAAATCACTTCTTCCTCAAAAATAAGAATCCAATCATGGATCTCAGCTTTCATCTCTTCAGCTCTGTTCAATATGATCTACTGAGACATTTACAGGTTATATATTCTACAGTCATTGCTCAAAACAATGCAGTAAGTCTGGATGGCAATGAAATTTGGATCATTAACATCAAATCTCCTCAACCAAAGTGTGTCCCAGTGTCTCCCCACCAATTCCAGAACCTCAAACAACAGTTCCCATTGCTCTTTGAATATGAGGAACTTAATCTCAGGCAATTTTGGAGCCTGTTTCATACACAGAAAGCTCCAGTGTTGAAAATTACAACACAAGCCAACAGGGAAGACAGCACTCTGATTTTCTGCTGTACTTGGCTGAAAGATGAGTATGACCCAACAATGCAATTCACTGAGCAAAGAGAAGTCTGAGCTTCCAAAATTCCAGATAAACTTTCAGTAAATTGTTACCCCAGGTTGTCTTCAAACACTGCAATGTAACCAGGAAGGACCGATGCCAAAAGATGCTGCAGCCTCTGCCCTCCAGGCACCTCCATCCCAGCTGAAGGGTCGATCTGAGTAAGGACCAGCAACCCCCAAGGACCAGTGAGGTCCACAGGGATCATCCCCGTGCCCAGCACTGGTGCCATCAGCCACATCTCTGTCCTGTCTGGAGGCACAGCAGGCTGGGCACACCAATTCAGAGTCTCCTATGGCAAGAGGTGGTGGATGCTGCTCTTCAGAGTCCCTCTTTCTGCACAGAGCAAGAGAAAAGAGAGGACAACAATGTCCTGCTGATGACTTAGAGCCTCGTGCAGCCACGTGGCACTGCACCAGCACCAGCAAGGCAGAGAGAAACCAGCACTGCCTCTCAGAGCCTAATGCTTTACAGTTATCCCAGACAAATGTGTAATTGCAAACATCTAAGCACAAAGCATTGGAGGCCTTGGAAAGCAAATTGCCTTCATTTGTGCTTCTGCGTGTTTTGAATCTCACGATCTGATCTCTCACTGCTACTGCTCTAACAGTCTGGAACAGCTATTAAAACTTGCAGACTCTGGTTTTCTGCCTTCCATCAGAATGCCAAATTTACCCCCATCTACTTCAGCTGAAGGAAGCTGAGTTACAACAGTGATACATTTGGAGAAGATGCTCTCAAGGCAAAAACCTGTTCCATGAAACACAGACTCTGAGCTGCAAGTGAAATTCTGGCTGGATTTCTGAAACCATTCAAATTAAATGGAATGGTTAATGAATAATTTCCACTATGGAAATTCAAGTTAGAGCAGCTCTGTAGCAGTCACTTTGACTGGCAGGGGGTGGGTGCTCCGTGCCATTACACTGCTTTTACTCCACTGCAGTTCTATCTATTTCAGTGTTTACTAATTCCAGTTCAAGGGAGATGATCAAAATTAGAGTCAATTGAGTCTGAGATAAAGAAGTTCTCAGATTTCTCCACTCCATTAACATCAATTTCTGCACTCCATTAACAGCAGCTTTATTCTGGTGTAACTGCATTGATTTCAAGAGTTATACCACCCTGATGTTGGTGTTAAAGGAACAGAAAATCAGATCCTATTTCTTTAACAGTTTTATTATTCTGGAAAATATTACTTCCCTCAGACCATTAGTGCAAAAGTGCTATAGCAAGAAACACATAAATATTCTTGTAAAATGTAATAGCTGAACAATCTAGCAGATAAGAACTGCCTTTAGGTTCTGACCCAAAGCCTCCTGAAGTCAGTGACTTTTCCATCAACTCTTTTGCTCTCTCTTTAAGCAAAGTTAACACAGCCAGCACCAAGGATGCTGCAAGTGCCCAAGAGCAGCCCTGCCCTGCCGTGCTGAATGGACTGCCCATTGAACTCCACTTGCTGGAAATAACTGAACTGAGAAGGACACGTCAGCTATTTCTATTTTACACTAGGCCAGTGGTTCCCACATAAATTGGATTCAAAGATGAGGAACTCCACAGTACAGCCCCCTGTGCAAGGTTTTCTGGGAGTGTGTGCACAGACACACATTCGTGCAGACACATAAATATCAACTACATGTATCACAGAGGATGATCTGCTCTATTAACTTCAAGTCACTGGGAATTATATGTACTGAGATCAAACAAAGAATGTGCATTGACTTCAATATGCTTTAAATCAGGCCTAAAATAAAGAGATTGCTAGCACTGAAGTACAACAGCCTCTTAAATATTTCAAAAGCTAGAGTTTAGCAGAATGAAAACGTGCCATAGCAGTGTTGTTCCTAGAAAACACACACACCAGTCTATGCACATGGCTGTGAATAAACAGCTGACATTCTCTGCATTCACTCTGAAGCAACTGCTTAAAGAAAAAAAATTGTCTGTGACATAAATAATCCAGTAGGGTAAATTCCCAGAAGTGTCAGCTTTTGTATTATTGATGCCTAATATTTTAAAATAAAATCAAGTATGATTAATCTTCTTGTTTTACTATAACGAGTGGAAGGAAATCACTGGCAGAATGCATTAGTGGTTATCAAAAACAATCAACTGCATTTTCCACATTCAACAAAAATGGGTAGATGATACCAGTGGAAAGATTAAATAGAAAACTGATCAAAAGATATGGAAGTCTCTCCCTATTTTTAATAGGAAAACATATGAAAATACTATTACAACTATATTGCTAAGTATGCAGCACTGATGTTGCTGAAGCAAAATACATTGGTATTGAAACATCTGACAGAAAATAATAAGCTTGAAATGGGTTTCATAGTTCCCTTTGAGCTCCAGTTGTACCAAATCTTGAAAAAAGTTCATCATCTAACAGCATCCTCTGGTTCCACCCATTTCCATTGGGACTAGGGGACTGTATGCTCTGAGGAGAGCCAGTGGCCCTTCAGTGTTAATTAGGGCACACAGGGCTCATGTAATGAAAATAATGCCCATCACAATCACCATGAGGTGGTTCTCAATCAGACACTGCCACAGAACAAAACCAGTGCACTGTTTCTGAGGTCAAATGGTGCTTTTCAGAGACCCTGAGGATGCAGAGCTTTACTGACACCCCCAACATGTGTCCTCTGTGGGGCTGCTGAAGGACCCAAACCTGTTCCCAGCATTGGGCAGGGCTGATTTCCTACTCACTCCCTTTGGGTGTAACTACATGTTAAGCAACCTCTCAGAGGCCCAGGACCCTCCAGAGGAATGCAAAGAGCACCCAGAATAGAATCCAGTGGCTCCCAACACCACGAGGCCAGTCTGCAACTGGGGAGGAGAGAGGAGTGACCACAAACAGCTGCAGGAATGGAGCTCATCTGGAGAAAAACATCCTGGGGATTGCCAGGAAGAGCTGCAAACCCACTTGAGTCTGTTCAGCACAAACTGGAACTGCCAGATGGGCTGACCAGCTTCATTCACAACCAGACAGGAATTCAGACCAGTTTAAGCACCACAGATCCACTAACAAGGCACAAAAATTGCCAGCTCTGTGTATGGAAGTACAGGTCTGTCAAGACTGTATGAAAACCTACCCAAAGAAAGTGTTAACCTTTTCCAGTAGGGAAAAAAATAAAGTTTTAAACCAAAATCAATGCTCGATTCACATAGAAATGTAAAATCCACGGGATTAGATTCAGCAGTATTATATCAGGAATGCAAAAGTTGTGTTTCAGTATTGATTAATGCCAGCAAGGCTTGAATTTGCATGTAATTTACAATCACTTCCTTCAACAAATGTCTTCATTTAGTATTATTATGAGTTTGGCATGACAAGATTATTACAAATCACCCTCTATCAGGAAGAATCAGTAAGAAACCCACCATTTATTTGGATATACTGCAACAGACATGATTGGGTGAGAAGGTATAAACATGGTTTATGTGGAGTCCTGTACATTACTCAAGTGTGCTGGTGTCACATGCAGATTAGGAAAATTATTAGTTCTGTTCTGACAGTGTTCACAATGCACTGCACCCGAGCAGGTGGGAGAGGCAGCCCCTGCCCCAGGAGATCCCAGGCTGCTTTCCTTCCCTGGGGCTGCAGCCTGGCAGCACCCCAGGCAGGTCAATGCAAACACCAGCAAGCTCCACAAGCCAGGCTGCCAAGAACAGGACTAAGAGCTCTGATTTGCACCCAGTGGTGGAGTAAAATCAGATGGCCAAAGTAGTTACCATGCCCTAGACCATGTCCTCCATCCCTCTGATGGCAGCTGTCATCCCACCATGAATGGATCATGAAGCAGCTTCTGGAGAGCTCCAGTTTTCAGCTTGGAATATTCTGTCTCCAATTTGAGTTTAACTTAATGTGCTTAAGAAGCCCTTGGGTCATCTGCCTTGCAGAGGAGGGGATGTCCACCCCAGGGGCAGCACAGGCAGCTTGAGGGCCATGAACTCCTCAGCTGGTCTTCACCTTTCACTTGCCACAGCTTGTGAGTCAGGGACGTCAGGCAGGACCTGAGTCACATGGCTGGGTTCCAACAGAGCACTTAAGACCACTGGAATCTGTGGGACAAGGAGGGACTGAAGTCAGGCAGGATTAGAAGGACTGAGCTCATTTAACCTGGCCCAGGATGCTGGCCTTGCCTGTACAGCTCAGCTGATGCAATTCCCCTCTGGATGGACACAGCGCTGCCTGCACCAGCCTGGGTGCTAATTATTAACATTTACTTGGGTAGCTTTAGGTTCTTATATAAAAGTGTTCTTTGGAATGAAAAGCTTTAACAACAAATACTGCAGAGGTCTGACATTTCCACTGAACAGGCCAGGACTGTGAATGCAACACCAAGCAGAAGAGAACGTAGAATTCTTCCAGCCCTTATCAATCACACTGAATTTGCAAACTGCAGATCAGGGCAGACACTGAAACATTTTCTCATTTTGAAAGAAGTCCAGGCAAGCATCACATACTATGAAATATTATCTTATGGGAGTTGTTTTGATAAAAACAAAGGGCCAATCCTAAAGACTAATGCTTTATATGATGTATCCAGGTTATTAATCCCACCTTCTTCTTTCCACTGTCCCCAGTAGTCACTGCTCTCTGGAAAACTGCATGGAGCCAGATGGTTAACTATTGGAAATCTATACTAAAAAGATTAATGGTACCCCATGACAGGGCTCAGTCAGTTGTAGAGATTTCCTAATACAAACGGTGCCATTTGTTTATTCAGACTGGCTGGATGAGCCCCACTCTGAGGAGAGCCTAATTAGTTCTCCAAGATTTTCAAAACACTGGGGCTGAGCTGCAGCTCAACACCTGAGAGACAATGAAACAGGGATCCAAGTGACACCAACACAGACAGACAGGTCAGGGGGACTGCTCTTCAGACTGCCTTGGAGCTGCTGACTCTAACACAGCATGCAGGGAGGCTCTGGGGCTCTGGGCAAGGACAGCACTGACCAGTGGCCACTGGAAAGACTCCAGTGCCTGGTGCAGAGCTCAAATATTGCAGCCCTGGGTGCCATTCCCCATTAGAGAGAAGAGCTGGGCACAGCCACAGCCTGAACACCCACNATGTGCAAACTAAACATACTGCAAGGGAGATGAACAGGAAAGAAACAAGTGGGTTTTACACAAAAATTTCAAAGTGTGAACAGTACTTACTAAATTTCACAGTAGCCCTTCTTCCAGATGGATAAAAGAACCGATATGTCCAAGGCCACTGCAATTTCCCAAGCACTTAGATGAAACCCCCCTGCATTCAGGAAGGCACTGAAGCACATGCTTTAAAGTGAAGCACACACTTAAATCCCATTGACTTCAGTTATGCATGTGTGCTTACACGCTCTCCTGAATAAAATAGATGTAAGCATGTATTTAAACTTGAACCTCTGCTTTGTTGAGATGAGACTGTGAAGAGGAGAGTGAAATTTAAACTGATGTGAGAAACGGAGCTTTTATCTCCAAGCAACAAGGCCTTTCCACCAGCAGAGAATACAGCCAGGTGTTTTGGGGGGAAAAAATCTACATACAAGTGCATCTCTTTTCTTTCAAAAAGACATAAGGAGTGAAAAAAGCCAAAGAAAAGCCATTCAAATTGAATGTTTTTACATAAACCATACAGAAAATCAACCATCTGAGAAGCCTGGCAATGCTGAGGCTGAGGCCAGGACAGATGTGAACTCACAAACAGCTGTTGCAGCCGAAGCCACTGAAGCCCCCCCTGGCTGTGACTGCTCCCCCCACGGAGCTCCCACGTGTGCCCTGCAGCAGCAGAAGGGATTGTGTGTGTGCACCTTCCCCCATCCCAGGCAAAATCAGCCCCAGCAGCTTAAAAAAGCAAAATACTCGAGCTGGGGTTCGATGTGCTCAGTGCTGGGGGTGAAGGAGGGGCAGGAGCACGAGCAGGAGCTGGCACAGCTTCAGGGTTCAGGTGAGGGCTCCATGCTTTGTGTGTCAGGACTGCTTTCAAAAATCAGCACTGACAAATAGGACCTGCCCAAAAAATGGTGTGTCTCTCAAGAATGACAATGATTTGGATCATTTCTTTGGTGTAAAGAAAGGTCAGCTGTGACGGGCTGGGCTAGAAAACCAATTTAAGAGCACAGGCAAACACCAGTTTTGCTGTGTGTAAACTAGAGCAACACAAGCCAAAAACCCAGCAATAGAAAAGAAGTGTTCTCCTAGAAAGTCACACCGAAAAATATGATTTGTGGAGCATTTCACACATCCAGTGACTGTTTTATTACTCACTCAATAAGACAGACCAGGGCAACAGCTGGAGCAACCTGGCACAGCTCTGCTGCAGCCAATGGAACTGGGCTGGGAACTGGAAACTCTGGTGTGCAGTTCTTCTGAATCCTGGGCCTTTTCATGTCCATGAACACACCAAGGGCTACAGGGAGCAACTGTGAACTGGCTTCTGAATTAAAGTTTATGTCGTTATTTACACATAACATTTTTGCCTGATATCTTTTTCTCTCCAGTGTTTTTTATTTTTTTTTTTTATCTCAGACTTCACAGTCAACTTCACTTATGACCTTTTAAGACCAGGATTGCTGTGCATATAGAAAGTAATGAAAGGACCTGAGATTCTGCCACAGTACTAAAATCTAAACCATTCTGGTACTATATAGAAATTCAAACTGCAATGTTTTGCCCATCATCCCCAAATCCCCTCCCCTTTGACCCTGTATCAATTATTCCATATGTGTCACTCACGACACAGGAAAGTATTTTCTCCCAAAGCAAAAGCTTCACGAAACAAAGTAGGATTAACTAAAGTTAAATCAAGTCACCTTAATTCGAAGAAGAGAGAGCTTTAAAAACAGGTATTTATTAAGAAAGTGAATTTCTAAGCAGTATCCTTCCTGGAGGTATAAATATCTGACACAGACATAATCAAGGGCACATCTTGGAGAAAATATTAAAGCAGCATACGATTTGATACCACGGCAAAAAAGCAATCAAAGCAGAGCATGGCAATAAATTAATAGAAAAAGTTATCTATCCAAACCAGACTAAAAGTAATTTTGTAAGTCAGCAGTAAAAAGTTAAATAAACACTAATTTAATCTATTTTAGATGCAGCAGTCAATAGATGAAATACTTTACTGCTCTCTAGCTCTGTGAGCACAGTCAGCTGACACAATAATTGAAAAGAAGGGAAAATCATGTCCCTGTTGAGGTTCTGAGCCCTGTGGAAGGAGCACAGAAACCTGGGAGAGAGAGAAACCTCCTGCTTGTCAAGGGAAAACTGCAAAATGGAGTCTGGATGCAATGACCTCCAGATGATGCTGTACCTCTTTTTACTGCCCTGCCTTTCCACGAGCTTTTTAGGCAGCACAATTATCCTTTTACAGGGACCAAGCACTTCCCATTCCTCTGGGGTGTGCACAGAAAGGAAACTCTTAGTTCCTCCAAAGGGGTATCCCATGGCAGATGTAACAAATCTCCTGGCACTGTGGAATGAGGAAGAAAAGGCTGCCAGGAACAGAACAGGTTGTTGGTGGAATTTCTGGGGATTGCCACTGCTCAAAACCCTGTGTTCCAGTTGTCCCCACACACACTCACTGCCAACACCAGGTGCCTCCATTCATGCAGGTCCCCAGAAAGGACTGGAGACATTTTAGGAAACAAGGCTACCAACAGCATTAGACTAATAAGATTTATTTCATATCTGACATTATATATGCAAGGGAGGGTATCCCACAGCTCTCCCATATGCTGTCTGAAGTTCTCTTTACCTTTCCAAACAAGCTGCACCAAACTTACCTTCAGCTGAACATCCCAGGCGATATTTTCAAGAAATAATAAAGAGGTTCTAGTTATTACCACCCCAGGCATTTGTGATGCAGATAGGAAAGAAAACAGGATTTCATAACTGAGTTGAGAAATGAATGAAGAGCAAATTCAGAGCAGTTTAATGACACTCAGACAATGACAGCAAAGCAGAGGAAAGAAGAAACACTGGGAACTGAACTGCAAAGACGAAAGCAAGAAGCAAGCAATGGCTAATGATGATAAACCCAACAAAATTAAAGTTAAGCTTTGAATCTGAGTGGTACCTGGAGGAGTGAGCTCCTAAGCCTAAAGCCAGGCCCAAACCTGATAAACTGACAGCAGGTCAACTCAACAACAAGCCTGCCTCAAATCCTTTCAAATAAATGAAGGTAGACATTCAGACATGGTTTTCTAGTTAAATATAACAGAATTTCTACTGATTGAATCAGAACAAAGTCCTTTGAACCAACGAACTGCTCCCTAAGACAGAAGATGGTGCTCAGAGGGCTGTCAAGTGGCCTCTTGCTATGAATTCATAATGATGCCAACCTTTTATTTACTGTTTCTATACCACAGGCAATTTAAGTAATTTAAGATGTACTTAGTAAACCAAAACCATAAAAAACCCCTGCAAACTACTGGGAGAACTGGGGAAACACAGAACACCAGGGTGAATGAGGAGGGTTATTACAACCAGAGTGGGAATCACAAGAAGTAGTGTTCTTGTTCTTCCTCAGGGTCGAGGAGTGCTTCTAGCACAGAAGAAAATGCAGTGTCACACCAGGTGCCAGTGCATTAATACCTCAGAGAGCCAAGGAAGACACACTGCTCTCACTATCATTTGCAACCCTTTTTTTCTTTTTTTCCTTTAAACAACATTAAATTTGCATTAGTTTGGATGGGAGGAAAGGCTGGCATGTAAAGGGAGAGAGGGCTGAATTAATATTCATAAGCAACATACTGGAAGAATGCAGAAGGGCTGATTTGAGGGAGCTTGGAAAGGGAGAGGAGAGACAGACATCAGTACTAGAGACCTCCTGCGTAACACGCTCTGCTTGAGAGCAAGAACTGCAATGTGTCTTCCCCATCCACACTAAATATTGCCTGCTCTGAACAGCTTTTGGATTCCCCACTCCAGGGCACTCTGGGGAGGAAACTGTTTTGGCTGAAGTTGGGCAGGAGCAGGTGGCACTCACCAGCTGGAAGTAATTTTGCTCTTGTTGGCACCACAGCAGTTCTTGGACTTCTCACAGTTTGTGTTCGGTGGGGAAGGGGGAGTGGGGAGGGATAAAGCACATCCTCGGTGCTGCTGAACATCCCTCCAGGCTGCCTCTCCCGAGCTGGCAGCTCCAGGCACGCAGCAGAGGGCACGGGGGGGGCTGCCAGAGGTGCCAGGGGAAATGCCAGCACAGGGGGCACCTCTGGCTGTGCTCCCGTTCTCTGCTGGGAGAGCACATCGCCCTGGCACAGCTGCCACTCCGAGGTGGAAACAACCCTGCAAAGCAGATGTGAGCACTGCAGAGCAGGCAGGAAGGGAGGAGAGGAGCAGGGCTCAGCACCAGGTGTGAGGCATCTCTGCAGGTGGACTATCCAGCACCAGGGCCTTTCCGAGAGCCCCGACACACACTCCTCTTCCCAGCAGCTGTGCTCCAATTCTCCAGCCTCTGCAGGCACTTGTCGACAGAAACAGGGGCTGCAGCTGCAAAATTTCTGGGGCTACTGTTGCTGTGCAAAAGTACAATAGTACAGATACTTCAATTATTACCTTTAATGTCATATTTCATCAAAGACAAGACAGCAGAACCCGGATGCCATAAGTGTGACAATGCCATTAAACTGTTTGTCAGAAGTTAGTTACTTCCACCTTCAGAAGCCAACAGAGAAATCAAAGGCTAAGCCTGGGAGCAGAAGAGGCAGTAGCTCTCTTCCCTTCTCCATTTCTCATCACAACAGAGGCAACTCAAACTTCCATGACCATCTCCTCGGGAAGAATTTCTTTGAAGTGCTTTAAAAATCTTAAATCCCTCTCTTTTCTTTCAGCCATGCACCGTGAAACCCCTCACACCTGGAGTCAGAAAGGATTCCTTGAAACTGCAACACATCCTTCTTGCATTCCCTGATGTGCCCAATTCACTGGTACATTCCCAGAGCCACAGGTGATGCCACTCCAAACACAACCTTCACTCTCTAAACCAGCCTGGCACTCACCAGAACAGTCATTTGTTTTCCCCTCCAAGCTCACTTGTCATCACCATCCCAGACACATCCTCCTTGGCAAAGATTAACACTTAATGAAGTTATCTTGTGACCGTCTGTTATAACTGCTGTCTATTCTACCATTTAACAACAACCTCTTTTCATCTGCTAAGGTGGAGCAATTAGTCAATGCTATTAATATTATGAAGTTCTATTACAGTAATAACTAGAAACCTCTTTATCCATGGACTCCACAGAGGCACAGGTGGGCACTCTGTGATGAAGAGTGATGTTATACAGCTCACTGAACAAAATGAACAGCTAAAACATTCATAATAAATATCCATAGAAATTGCTTTCTCTTCAGCCACAGGCAAATGACTTGCAGAGATCTTTCCTGTAAATTCCTTTACAGTGATGCTACCCAGTATGGCCAAGTCCATTGATCCCGTAAGCCAACCTTGAGTCTGTCCCAAAAGCAGGCTCAGCAAGGCAAAGGATCTGCTGGAACACCCTCCAGGGTGTGGCAGAGCCAGCCAGGAGGCTGCTCAGGATGGATGCAAACTGCAGGATCCGACTGCAGGAGCCCAAGGGCTGCTCACCCCAACCCATCACCCATCGCTGCCCTGAGGGCTGGACCTGCCACCCACATCTCCCCTGGCAGGGAGAGCTCCCCACATCGAGTGACAGGAGATTTCAGGAGGTGAATAAGCTACTTCAGCTGAATGCACATTAACCCTCAGGTGGAGCGAAGATGAAAATATTTGCCCTGATTTGGGATTTTTTTTTTTAACAGATTTACCATTGCTAAAGGAAAGGCCATCAAAACCCTTGACTTCCTAGTGGTCTGAGAACAGCAATAACCTAATCATCTTTATCTTATGGACAAAGTACTCCCAAATATTTATAACAAACCATTACAGCACGCTTTGCAACATTATGAGCCTTCACCTAATTACTTGCACTGAAGCAAACCCACAAATCTCCCAGCTCGGTGCTGCCACACGCACAGCCTCTCTGAGCACCAAGCCCTCAGCAACCTTCCTCTGATGGACATTTTTTTTCCCAGGAAATGACACAGAGACATAGGTAAAAGGTGATTTAGATAGACTGCTGTGTCACAAATTGTCAGGATCTGATTTAAAGACCTTGCCTTTGTCAAGAAAGACAGTTGGGTGTCTGCTTTAAAGAAGTACTGGGAATATTTTCATCAAAGGTTTGAATTGAAAAACAGTGGGAGGTAAATATCTGAGATGTTGCCAAGAAAGACCGCTATATCCGTGCAATTACCATTAACAGGGGACAGCAGTGGTTCAATGAAGTAATTCAATCTGGTGTCCTACATTTTATCAGACTGCAATTTTGAGTTCTGACATAAAAGGCTGAGAAAGAGGATTGGACTCTTTTCTGTGAAATTCAGCCTTAATTCTTGCAATCAGGAAGTGTGTTCTCTGCTCCAGGTACAAGCCTGCTATCCCTCCAAGGGACTCAAGAGAAGAATAACCTAAATATTCCCCTTAACACCACCCCTTCACAGAGGAACAAGTCATACTTTGGGCAAGTTTTGGAGCTGAGTGCCTGCAGTACTACAGGAGTGTTTGCTTCCCAACTTAACTATCTTAGTATTTCCTTACTTTTAACTTTTGCTAGAAGAAAAAGACCTGTTTAAAAAAATTAAACAACATGATGCAGCCTAAAACCATAAATGTATTCTTCCAAAATACAAGAGAGGGAGAGACGGTATTTCTCAGCCAATGGCAAAATGAAAAGCTTCTGGAAGCTGCCACCAGAGAAATACCATCATATGTCTTCTCCTCATCATTCATCCATCCATCCTTCACACTCCTGGCTCCTCAGAGCCTTCTGCATTGCCTTTCCCCCCAGTGATCCTGCCAGGCAGTCAAACGACCATGTTGGTGATGTCCAAGGTCACCAGGTTTGCCCAGCAGCTCTGCCAGCAGCCCTGACCAGCCCATGGCCCCCGTGCTGGGGCACAGGGTGAGCTCCACACCATCCCCACACAGCACCACAAACCCTTCCTCAGGGAAATCACCTGACTTTGTCCTTTTAACTCCTTTCTATTGGAGTGCTTTTTGCCATAAACCCTTTCTGCATGAGTGTGCTGGTCTGCAATGCTCGTTACCCACACACAGATCTTGCAAGCTTACCCTTTTATTTTAACAGCACATAGTTGAAAATGTTCATTTTACTTTTTTCTGACTAAAATCTCACCACAAACAACAGCACCATCCCATAATTTGTATCAGAAACAGCCCAGTGTTGCTCTTTTCACTTGGCCTACAAACCAACTGCACCAAGTTCCAAACTTTACAATCAAAAGTGACCATTGTGTTGTCCAGAACGTGGTCAGCCCCCTTTAAACACAACACAAACCGGGGCTCATTGAAGCACTCAGGGATTGCATAGCCCTTTTCTTTTCATGAAAAGAGAAAATCTCCTCTAGAGACCCAACACTGTCTCTCCCCCCAAATATTAAGCACACAATACAGCTGATGCCATTGAGCCTTCTCTTTCAGTGATAGGAAAGGGAGCCCCTTGGAGGATGAAGGCTCAGTGGATGACAGCTTAACTGCTTGCAATCAAACTAATTTGCAGCACGATGACCTGAAATGAGTTTAAAAGCACCATAATGCATGTTTAGCAATCAGTGGAGCAATCCTTTATTATTCAGGTTCACATCTGCAATTTGTGTTATGGGAAAGAAAAAGGGGGAAACAAAAAATAGTTCTTTTGCTTTGCCAGAGCTGATGAGCAAAACATGAGCCACAAACAACTCTGGGCAACAGAGACTGAGCTGACAGTGACAGCAAATCTAAAGACTTTCTGCTACTTATAGAATCCTTAATGTCCAGAAGATGAAACTGTAAAATTAAAAACTTGCATTAAATTGATAGTCTTGATTTTTCTAGATTGATTTTTGCTGTAAAGAAATTACTAAGGAAGTTCACCTGAAATACCACCAAAAATATGATTACTGAGTGTGCCTCCAGGTTTTTAAGCTGTAAATGAAGATACCTACCAACCACCTCCAACACTCCCCTTTCAGTGGACACACTTCTGGCAAATAACAATTTTATATCACCCCTTCAATTACATAAAACCTCTTATTTCCTTCCTTTCTCCCTTTCTTTCTTTCTTTCTTTATGCTGTCTCCATTCATCACACTCATTACCCTTGGAAAAAAGAGAACCACACACAGAAGGAAAGGAAAAGGGACCAACAAGCTGGAAATACTTGGTGAGGAAAGGCAAGGGCAGTAAATATAACACCATGCCAGAAAAAATCTCAAAGGAATGATACAGAAGGGCAAAACTGAGGCCAAGTATTACAGCCAGAACCGCTCAGTGCTGGGAGCCCCAGCAGGACCAGGAGAGGGGAGGCCTCCCAGGACAGGCAACAAGCACATTTTAGCTCAGCACTGAGTCGGGACTCCTTGGGGATATCCCCTCCTGGATCACCAAATGTATCTGGCAGAGGCCCCAAAGAAATTACTTGAAACTTATTGAAGAAATGTCACAGTTCAGACAGAGTGTGACAATCTGTGTCTCAGCAATGAGGGGACACACCTGAAGGACCAGAAGGTCTGAAATCTGATCTCAGTTCTGCTTAGCTGGGTAAGACTCTACTGTGGTGCCCTGCTCTCCTTCTTTAGGATTTGGGCAAGTTTCACACAATTCAAAGAAGAACTGTAAGGACTTCAAGTTCAAAGCATGTTATTCAGAAATGCTTTAGGGCAGGGTTCTTCAGTGGATGAGGAAACACCTTGCTGAAGGGCTGCAAAAATAACTCAGACCTTCACCATCTCTGTTCAAACTGATCCTGTCCAAGTTCCAGCCCAAGTCATTTATTCTCCTTGCCTAAACTTTCCTCAAATCCTGAGTTAATAACACCTAAATACACCATTTTCTTCTCCAAAACTAGTTGTTTTGCGCCAACTATCCTTACTGTGATTAGCAGGATGCTGGAAATACACACACTCCTGCTCTTGCTGCTGTTCTTGCTTTGCTGGTCATGTTGTTTGCAAACTCTTTGATGAGTCTCAGTTCTCCCTAGGAACAGCTCTACAGTTTATAAATGCTAAAATTAATAGACCTGGGGTAGATTTTATTACATGCAATGTATTTAGTTGGCACTGATGATGCCTCCCTTACAGCAGCTGTTACAATAAACTGCATTTTCAATGGCTCCTGGAAAACAAAAGACAACACCTAAATGATTTCAGACGAAGAAGCACCAGGTTTGCTGGTCTCACAGCACCACACCAAATCTGCTCCATGGAGGGCTGCAAGCACTAATGAGTAATTACAGCCCACAGAGAGAGTTCTACTGGGGATCCTGTCCACTTTTCTTGAACCTGATTTTACTATCAGAAGATTCATAACCTCTGTTGTCAGCTTCACTTCTGCAAAGAATGGGCACATGGAGAATTTAAAGTGGAGCTAAAATGGATTTCAATATACCCTTCACAATAATAGTTGGCAAAACTAATTACAGTGAGAAAATTGGAGATCATTCATTACCCTACTAAGCAAATTAGGATTCGTTAACAATGATTTATGGTGCCAAATATAAGGATAACAAGGATTGTCTTTGCAACTCTGTTCACAGGGGACATGACAGCTTATGGGGTGGTGCCATCCCACCAGCCTTTGCAGACCCCACAGTATTTCAGAGGGACACACACACTTTTACATGAGCAAAATACATCTAAATGCTTGGTTTCTAAAGCCAAGCACTAAAAACAACTGAGCAGCTCAACCAACTTGCAAGAACAACAGTTCTTTTACCAACACCACTGTGTGCATGGTGTGGAGTAAAGTGCTCCATCCCTTCTGCAGCTTTGGCTGCCTGGATTTATTACATCAAAACCTCCTCCAAATGGAAGTTTGGATCTAATCTGTTTCTCTCCTGCAGAAGCAGATGGGTCCCCACTGCACTGCCCTAGAGTGGAGCCTCTTAGCACATCTCATCTTGGACAGTCACACCACAGACCTGACCACTCCAGGGAACAAAGCACAGGCTCCTCGGGATCCCTGCCACACCACACGGACCGGGCAAGGAGGGGAAATCAGCTCTTGGAATGTGCTGGGAGAACTAATTCCACATTTCTGCTGTAAGACAATGTCTCGGGCGAAAATCAGCCCTATTGCCCAGTGAAATAAGTGGCCTTACCTGGGCCAGGGGCTGGTTTTCCATATCATGTCTCTACTGAACACCCCTGGTGCTCCCCTCACTGTGCTCAGGCTGAGCTTTTCGGGCTCTGAGCGATGCAGAGCAGCATTGCCCAACAGTCCCAGTGGGCTGCTGTAACCACACAAACATCTGCTGAGCTCAACCCACCAGGGCCAAACTGGAGAGCACAACTGAGCAGCGAGAGCCTCTGGGAATATCTGCACGATTTATGTCGCTCTGAGTCACCAGCCCATGTGCAAATCACAGTTGCTTTTTATTTTAAGGTGGAGCAAGAGCATTGTCTGGAGGAGAAGGGTCAGAGGATCTTCTGCCTTCCCAGGATTATTCCTATTACCAGTTTATTAACAAATGTTATCTAGTTTCAAAAAAATCCACAAACCCTCTGCATTTGGGGGAGAAAAAAGAAAAAGGAGCACCTGCTAACCAAAAATAAGCATTAAAAAAAAGGAACAGAAAACCCTCAGGCATTGCCACAAAGACTCAAGAAGCCGACCCATGCAGGACATGGAAATAAGTTGCCATCAACAGAAAAACTACAATTGCCAAAGAACCTGACAATCTTGGGAATCAGGCTCGTTGTTTAGAAGTAAAACACTCAGTTATTTACGTTTTCATTCCTGCTCTGTTTGCTGCAAACCAGTGAACCCCCTTATCTTTCAAAGTAAATTTGGGTGGGTGCAAGATACACCAATGAACAAAAATCATTCTTTGAAGCCAGGTAAGGGAAAGAGAAAAAGCTTTACTGTTATTTCAAATGCCAATCATGGTCTAAAACATCTCAACCCCTGAAATCTTAAGACAGCTGGACAACATTAAAAACTCACATAATTCAAACAGCTTTTTTTACTAAAATTCTAACTTCTAATTTCCTATTACCTGATCTGACTTCCTGATGAGATGTAATCTACCTTATAATCTGTCTTTGATGGAGACAAGGACAATTTGCAATGCAAAAAATATCCTTCCTGGAAGATTTCCCAGGAAATACTCAGTTATGATTTCTTAGGGTGCCCCAATATTGACAGCACATCTTTCACATGCACCAATCATGGACTGGACTGATCCCACAGGAAACTGTAAGGTCAGGCCAGTTGGAGTCCTGTAACAGAGGTGGCTTGGGAAGAGGGAACAGAGCAGGGATGCTGAAGTTGAGGCAAAAAACTGTTTAGGGGCCTAAATAGGAGAATTAGAATGATTTTTACCTCTGTCTCTTCTTTTCTGACCATTGATTTAATCATATGCAAAAAGGATGGGAAAGTGTCTCCTCTGACAAGAAGCCCCAAGACAGGCGAGAAACAGATTCCAACAATAACCAAAATGTCTTTCCAACAAGATCTGCAGAACACACCACACTTGGGAAAGAGGTAGAAGACAGCTGTTCCTGACTGATAAACAAACTTGGGATGTTCAGGACTCCTTCACAACTCTGCACCATTAACACTCCTCCAGTGGTCAGTCCCTCTGTCCTGCTTTGCTGGAGGCACCTCGTTACCAAGTCTGTTTAATCAAGGCAGTCCTGTCACCAAAGCTGGCTGTGGGTTAGGCTGGATCACCAGCTGGAGATTCCTGACCTCTCCAGGGCCCTCTTGGTGCAGGGGTGGTGTCAGAGCAGGCTGTGGCAATGCCCTTTTCCTGCCTTTGCCTTTACCTGCTGCATTTCAAGGAGCCACAACACAGAGCCAACAAGCTCAGAATTCAGTCTCCAGCTTTGCCATTCAGAAATTTAGCTACTTATTGAGTATCATCAGGTAAGATTTCAGCTTTCACCAGCACTCCTGGAAGTGCATAATGAATTCCTAGAATGGAGCTATCACAGGGATATGAGAGAAGTGATTTCGTGTTACTGGGAAGTGTCAGCTTTATAAATGTTTCCTTAAACACTCAGTGATCTCAGGAGACTTTCTATGGAGTAACAGGATCCAAAAGTCATTTTAGCTTTGCTGCAGCATTCAGAGCATCCCCAGACACTGCAGACTCGTGACCCTCCACCCATCAAACCTGAGTGCCTGGCAAAAGCAGGTTCTCAAAGGAGATTCCAAGGTGGACAAATATTATCTCTATGCTGTGTAACATGGCCTAAACATACAGAGAGTCCATTAATACTTGGGTTTAAACAGCAAATGAATGTCACTTCATTCGTACCTCAGTTCAGCCATTTCTGAATCAAACTTGCTTCCATCTGCAGGAGATGTCCAGCAGTGCATTTTAACTTACCTGGGTCCTATGTCTCCTTCAGAGAGCTGCAGGACCTGATATTTCATAGTCCACTGTACACCATATACTGAATAACTTCCAAAGGTGAAGGCTTTGTTATTATCTATTGAACCAGAAGTTATTTTTACTTTATTTGAGAACAATGACCCCTGTTTTGACGTTCCGGGTTAACACTAAACACAAAAACTGACAGTCTTTTCCAGTTAAAAGCTTTGGAAAAAAGAAGTCAATTCAAGTGCATTTTCTTTTGCACTTTGATAGTACAATAATTACATTTATCAGAAACACATGCTAATTGGATCATTCTGGAGCATTTTTCTCATTGTCTAGTACCGCAAAACACATCTGGGTTTGATTTGCCCCATGTAAGTTAATAAGAATATGGACTTTTTTAAAACAATAAGCAAGATAATCCTAAAAACAAGTTTCCAAAGTGAAAAGGGATGAAAAAACCCTCCATGTTTCATCTAAGACTGTGTAAGTGTAAAAACAGCTTTAAGGTAGAAACTGAAGGACATTTTCTACCTACTTGGCTATTAGTGAAGAAAGAAAAAAGAAAGTTAAAGCCATCTGAATCCTGTGACTACAGACAAGAACCAGCACAGTTAAAGGCACTAATGGCACCTAACGAGGGATGGCTCCCCCACCAACACAGCCCCAAATTAGAATGCTCTGAGGTGCCAACACATCGGCCCTAGAAGATGTCAAGCTTCTTCTTGTTACTAAATCCCTCACTCAGGAGAACTGGAAACTTTCAAGCTTGCCATTGGAGCAGAGGGGATGTTGACACCTTCCAGATTTTCACTTTGCTGGACCAACCCACAGACAGTATGGTGCAGGGAACAGCAGATGGCTTGTCTTCTGTTACCTCTGCTGCCTGAAGGAGCTGAGCCCCGCTCCCCAGCCATGCATATTCAGTGCTTGCTGGAAGGAGAACAAGGCTGATTTATAAATGGGACAGCCCTCCAGCCCACATTAGATTTGTCCCAGTCCAGAGCATGTCTATAGAAGTTCATATGATTTGAATTTTCCCAGACAAAGGACAGCAATCCCCTCTGAACTATGGAAAGACACTCAGGTTTTAGTTTTAACGCAAAATAAACATTGAGCCATTTGATATCATTTTTAACTTCATCCCCTCCCTCTTAGAAGTACATGAGACACAAACCAGGGAAAGTGCTGAAAAGAGGAAAACAGTTTGTTTTTTCTGTTTCACAACTTACCTTACACTGATCTGGGCTTTGGTATAATTAGAACAACGACCACAAAGCTTTTTCAATTGATGATGCTCTTTTCATACCTCACCACCAGCAGCATGAACCTTCCATTTGTGCAGAAGTCCAATGTAAATCCAGCAGGACAAGGCATTTTCTCCACATATTAAGCAATTTTTGTGCTTACATTTTATACTTTACATGTGAGGTCACACATACACAGTCTAATCACATAACTTTCTTACAGGATCACAGACCTCTATGACAAAAGACTAAATTCACCATGTACTAATAGAAGAAAATTACTCTCTGAGAATCTGACAAGAGAGCAACAAATTTTTTCCATCATGTAATTGAATACTATATAGTTTTCTTTTCCCCAGAGTTGGATGAAAAGATAGAAGCAGGCTTTGATTATACTGTTAACCTCAGAGAGCATTGCTATAGGACAAGGCATTTTACCCACCTGGTTTTGGACATCATTATGCTCTGTTTCTCTTAAAGTTATTATAAAGGCAGAAAAGATGTGCTTAGAGAATACAGTGTAAATTACAAGTGGAACAGGATGTAAGCAATTTAAATACAAATCTTGGAAGAAAATAAACAGTACATTGGATTGACTGGAAAACATTTTTCCACTCCCAAACTTATCTGTGCAAGTAAAAGGTATATTGATGAATGTGGGAATAAACAGCTAGAAAGGTATGAATATAGACTGTTAAATCAATAGGGGCATGCAAATAAATCACAAACCCAAAAAAACTGATCAATTTTCAAACCAGCTGGGGCCTGATCCGCTTCCCAGGACATAAAATGTAAATCTGGCATAAATACAACTACAGTTGAGTTTTCCAAGTGTGTCCATGAGCAACAGGTAGAAATCCCTGTGTCACATTCTCGTGGCACACAGGGGATGTTGTAATGGGCTTTTCAAAAGCTGAGTCAACAAGAATTGGTACAAGGGGAAATCAAGATCCTACCATCTCAGATTAGAGAGCTGGTAGGACCATGGTTCATTTTATTTGCTATAATTGTGTAAATTAAACACTGTTGGAATTTATGTAGTAATTAATTAGTTGAGGAAGACACTGAGCACCGTGTCAGAAATCTTACTTCCAATGCATTTGTGGAGGAAGAAATAAAAAGGGTACGTTAACCTATTGGCCAGAGCAGGGGTGGTTGGTTAGTCCCACTAAGGCACTTTTGTGTGAGCAGGAAGCTGTTCAGAGGCACATGTGTGAAAGTTGAGATGCACTTACAAAGTAGCCTGTTCCCAAGCTGGAAGGAGCTGAGCTCTGCAATAAAACACAAAGACAAAGTGGAAAGTCAGCGATGGTTTTTAACACGTTCCAATCCACACAGCTCATTACCAGCCCTTTCCAAGCTTTTCATCACTACATCACAGCACCAATGTGCTGCCCCTTGTCATCTGCTACTGAAACAAACACGCTGTTGCTTAATTTTTCCCTTTACATCTCTCAACGACTCTGAGATGGTAACGTGCTATTTACTGAATTCCAAGCTTCTGCGGTGGACGTAATTGCCAATTTATTTGACAGGCAGCTGGGTAATGAATTAATGATGGCATTTCGCCCTGCACTGAGACTAAACAGACACTCATCAACCAGCCTCCCTGACATGCTGACATTCAATGCCCTGGACTCCAGCTACTCAGCTCCGTGGCCACAAAGGGGCAGGCGGGAGGGGGAGAAGGGAAAAAAAGTAGACTGACTTCAAAACAAAAAGCCCGGTGGGTTTGGATGACTTTTTCAGTGTATGACCTGTTTGCCAATTTATTCCCGAAAGGCCCTGGTTAGTACACACATAGTGCTTTTCTAAAATGAGACATTTTGTTAACATAATTAGTAGTCTGAAATGTGAAGAATGCGTGGGCACAGAGAAGCCGCTTCAGTCAATGTACCATTTTCTGGAGAATGCAGTCACTACAGTTTCCCATTTGGATGTCCACATTGTTTGACAAACCAAGGACTTAGGAAGAGAAGAAAAAAAAAGAAAAAAGAAGGAAAAAAAACCCAGCAGATATCTACAGTGTGAAACAGATTTCAAAACTCAAATCCATAAAAATAATTAAAACTAATATTATTACCAGAGAAAATAATCAAATGGTTTAAATGCTTTAAACAAAAAATCATCATGAAATTCAGTTTAAGTGGGGCACGATCACAACCTCTACATTCACAGGAATTAAGGAGATAAAGGGGTTTGTTTCATTAGTTTTCCATCTAAGGAATGGGGATTACACAGCAGGTTCTCTCAGAGCCATGGGGAGAGCCCGAAACATCTCAGCCCTAATGCAGGTCACTGGCTGTTCCACTCCAGGGGACACTCCCAGCCCTCTGGCCAGAGAGGTGATGGACACGGGGGCAAAAAGCAGAGGGCCATTCCCCAGAGAGCTCTGGGCAGTCCACACCACCCCTCTGTAACTCCTGCAGCTCAATTCCCATTTCTGCTCCTTAGCACGACCTCACTCTTGGTTATGCCACAGCTCGGGGATCACCAGAACTGCAGAGGGGCCCAACCAGCCTGGGCACACCATTGGCAAGACCCAAAAAGTGTCTCATCCCTGCTCTGGGACACTCCTGAAGAGGAGCCCAGCAGTGGATCTGCAGTGCCTGCAAGGGGAGCTCCACAGAAACAAACACTTTCCAAAGCCCTCCTGTCCCCACTCCTGCTGCCCTGGAGCCTCGAGTTCCCTCTGCCATCACCCCCAGGAAGGGACACCTGGCCCAGTGACACCATCCCTGACAGCACCTCTGCACAGGAATGGGCTCTGCAGACCTGGGAATGCTGCTCTGCTCCCCTCAGTGCTCCTGTGCCCATTCCCTCTGCTGGGAATACCCTGGGCACCCCCACAGCCCTGCTCTCCCCCCAGCCTGGCCGCTGCTCCCAGCTGGCAGTGCCCTCCATGGGCACAGGGCTGGATTTGGGAGCCCCCATGGTCCTTGGCAGGGAGGGCAGCCCACCCAGTCCCTTCCACATCCACTCCCCTGGCAAAGCCCAGCACAGAGCCTGCCTCCTCTGCACTCACCCTGCTTTCTACTCCATGCCATTTCAATTCTTTTTCTCTAAGCTAGAGATCTGCCCACAAGTGCACCACGTGCAGTCATTATTCCCACTTTTGTTTCAGCTATTGCACAGATGCCAAGCGAGTCCCACTCTTTCACTCACGATCTTTAAAACTTACTTCACCCGCTGAAAGCTCCAAAGTTTGCATTCTGCATCTGTGTGTAATTTTTATCTGCTTTTTATTCCAAGTTTTGGAAGGATCAAGTATCAAAACAAAACAATAAAATGGAAGAAAAAAAGAATAAGCAAACAAAATATTTCCCACTGAATATTTTCATTCCTTCAAAAGCAATGTTGCAATGGCTATGGGAGGACAGTCGAAACATAGCAGTCAAATGACTTTCACTGAACAACTGTGCAGTTTCAGGGAATTTGAGTTTGCTGGATGGAAATATAGCCCTTCACACATTGCATGCTGCATATGGAGAGTACAGTTTGCAAACTCTTTTTAATTGAAGTACAAAAGACTGCATTGCACATGCATGGATGACTCCGCCAGCCGTGTTGTGGACTGTGTGTTGGCAGAGCACAAAGGCTGAAGCGAGGGCTATGCAAGAACACAACTTCTCACCTTTTGGGGAACTCCCAATAGCGAAAGGATCCCACTACCCAGTGCCCAGCCTTGGTACCAACTGTACAAGCATCTTTACAAGCCCATGCTGAGTCGTGATCCTGCACTGGATGGTTCTACATCTCTTATATAAAGTGTGCCTATAATAGAGGTAATGGTTTCACTTTCCGAAACCCTTTGCAAAATAGGACATTAGATACACTACTTGATATTCACACAACCACCAGCAGAAGCCTGCATTAGGTGCCCATCAGCAAAACACACTTGTTTAAAATTAACAGGGTTTTGGTTTTGTTATTTTCCTTCTGGGTTTTTTTGTTTTCTTTTTTTTTGTTTGTTTGCTTTCTTTTTTTTTTTTTTGGTTCCTTTCTTTCTTAAGAACTTTGGCCCAGAAGCAAAAATGTAGTAACCCTCATGTAAGCATTAGTTTATTGTGTACCAAAGAAAATTACATCCTTGAGGTCTTGGAAGGCACAGTTATTCCCATTTTGCATATATATTGTGCATTACTTGGGGAACTGGGTGGGGAGAAAGACTGTGTTGTACATATTTGTTCTGGCTATTGTTTATGCAGGTCTGACTGAATGAAGGAACAGTGGGTATCATTTCAATTTCTGATGTCAACATCAAATTACTTATTTAATTTCATGCCTGGCGAAGCATTGTATAGCTACACGCAGAATCATTTCACTTCATTTGTTATGCTGTGTTTTCTTGGCGATTGGCTTGCCTTCCAACTGACAGCTTTAATTACGACATGAATTTGATTGCACTGCCGAGGAATTAACATAATGCAACAAAGCATTTAAGCACCCAACCTCAGACACACAAACACACACACACACACACACACACACACACAAAGCTCAGCTGAGCAGCTCCTGGCACACACACACAAACACACCACACAGCTCTGCTCTGCTTGTGTGACTCCACTTCGGATACAGCCAAGATTACTGGTGACATGCTGGAGAAGAAACAGCACTGAGGATTGCAGAGCACATAACCCAAAGGCTGCCCCTCAATTTGTCTTTCTCTGGGCTCTGTGAAGGTGGGAGGAACGAGAGACAAGAGAGTTGAAAATATGCCATATTTGAGGCTGAAACCAGGATTTTGCTGCTGGGGACGTAGACACGTTTCTTCCTGAAGCAAAGAGCAGCAGACCTGGTGGGCAGGGGACTTCAGGACTTCCCCCTCACTGACACCTCGCTGTGACCGACTCTCAGCATCCAAAGGCAGCAGGAGACACATCCACAGAGCTGGGGAAAGGGCAGCACTCTGAAGAGAGTGGATGGGAGGCCAATAGGAGACCTTTAATGTAGAGGAGAACGGAAAGGTTCCTGTCCCACTCCCTGTTCAGGCACTGGAACAACATCCCAGCCAGAGCAGTGCCAGCTGTTCCTTCTGGTCTGTGACTCTTGCTCAGCAGAGCAAGCAGAGTGCAGGCACTGCAGGCTCCTGGGGTGCAGCAAGCTGGGTGAGGTGCTGCCTCCCAGCCCAGAACCACCTCTGAGAGGTTTCTCCTACTCAGCCCCTCACTGAAAGCCTGCAACCAACACCAGGAGTGAGATCAAGTACATCAGCAATTTAGGAATGGCACCAAAGGAATCAGGTGGTTTGATTTTTGGTCAACAAAGAGTGGCTGAACCCCCAAATACTTCCTGTGTTTACCACCCAGGTTAGCTGTAATTCTCACGTTTTCCTCGGGTAAATCTCCTGGCTGTTTTGTAAAACATGACTAAAAAGTATTCCAAAGAGGGAAGACTCAATTAAAAATAAATACATACAGAAGGATAAGGAAAACAAGTTGACTGAGCTCCAAGCTGAGCAGAAGAGAAAGCACTGCCATCTTGTCTTCAAGCAAGATCTCAACAAAATGAATTCTACTACTGGCAAGATTTTGATGAGATTAAACTGACTACAGCACCCTATATATAAAGAAGGAGCAGCTCTCCAATTTCTCTTTTAGGCCCCTGGAGCTACCTCTGTCCATAAAGGAAAAAAACAAGTTGTCATTCCAAAAAAAAAACCCATATAAAGGGGAGAAAGGCAGAGAGCCATGGGTTGATGAAATTCAGGGGGGGAGCTGGATCAGGGCACTGCCACACATTTGCACAGGAGCATTCGAGCAATCATTACCCCTAATCTAGCAGAGGTCAAATTCTCCGCTAATTATGTTCTCTCACTGAGGGGTGTGTGCGTGCACACGTGTGCAGATGAGGACAAAGAAGGGAGTTGATGGAAATCAGTCTCACTGCATTGCATCTGACAAGAACAGAGGATATTCCTCTCCCCACTGTCTGATGTTAGCTCAAGCCTCATTATGAGAAAAGTCTCCTGTTTAACATGGTCTTTTCATTGAATTATCTTCTTTTCATTTCTGCCCACCTCTCGCAAATGCTGCAAATTACCTGCTTGGATCTCATTAGCCTGGAAAGGAGTCACCCCTTGTAAACACCCTTTGCATCACTCTGTGTTATCCAAGGACTGCAGCTACATTTACAATAGGCAGAGTTGAAAGATTCCTGACAGGAGAGAGAATGAAGGCACTGACATGTCAGTCTGCAACTGGATATTCATTATCCCATCTCCCTCATTCTGCATCTGTCACTAAACCATCACTTAGGCCCCACATTAAGGCCCATGAAGCTCCAACATTGCTGCCTCCCCAGCCTGGGGATCAGAAAATGGATCATCTACCTGCAGTGTATGCACTTCATTCATTAGCCATATTTCCATACAGGAGCTTAATCTTACAATGCTGTCAGGCTACATTAGTGGAGAGTCATTATATTTCATGGCCAAAACTTGCTTTCTGACCTCAGGGTTCATTTGCCTGCAATGTTTTATATTTTGGTTCTATCTTCTGTTGGGTACACAACTTTTTGCAGATTTTTTTCTGAGAAAATAGCTGTAAAACCAGAAACAAATCTTCAGAGAAAGCTTACTCTGTTGTCTGTCATTTTTTCGGGACAGTAATTGGTGGGTACCATTAGACAACCGACTTCCTCAGAAGATATTATTTAAAATAACCTTATTAAGTTCTTGAAGCATCTTTGGGTTCAAGATCAAGTCCGATGCAAGCTCCTCCATATGTGACAGTGGAAGTATCACTGACACTTTGCAAGGCCCTGTCATTTCAACACACTTTGGGAGAGAATGGGATGCACTGCCCTGACCTGAAGGAGTCTGGGAAAGGCCACGACAGACCCAGGCAAGGCAAGGACTATCTCATGCATGTCTTCCAAATCTCAGCTGAATGGGGAACACCAGACCAGAGAGACATGCTTGTATTGCAATGAATTATCAAAGCATAAAGGAACTTTCCTTATTAGGCAAAACATAAATTATGTATAGCATTTTCAAATATACATCTTCACATATATTTACATAACGTTGCTTTCGAGCAACCTGTGAATCCCTGTGTCCTCTCTCGGGTGCACTAGGGAAGCTGTATTTGCTCTCCACTTCCTTTTAATTTGCCACAGTGCCAAGACAAAGGAAAAGTATTGTAAAAATATCAGAGAAAACCAGGATTTGAGGGGTGGAGGGGGAAGCAGGAGCTGCTCCCACTGCCAGGTCTGGCACTGCAGTGCTCTGAGCTGCTGGGAACGCAATAAGCCTCAGAGCTCTCCACTCAGTACATTGCAAGGGACTGACAAGGCTAAATTAAAACCATATTTGTAAGGAGCTGTGAAATTTTTTTGCTGGAAGGTGCTGTGTAATTGTGGAGTTCATTGCAGTGACTTCTCAAGTGCCACAGGGCTCAGAGCAAGGCAGGATGACAATGGTGACAGGCTGCCATCCACTGCTACCTGCATACAGCATTTACTCACTGTCTCCTTGGCCTTCAGCCTCCTCTTCAAGGACATCTGGCAGCCCTGAGACTGCCCCCACCTGACAGCTAGGAGGGGCAAGCTCTGAAGTGTTTAGCTGACTGTACCCACAAAGGTTGGCTCTGGGGAAGAAATGGACCTCTAAAATAATGTGACAAAGGGATGTGGGAAAAGAGCGCTACAGATTTCACACTTTCACAGAAAAAAAATCCAAAAAAATCAGGCATCTGTTCCAGTGATATGCACAATTCAGCAAAAATTGCTAGCTGTGTGCCTTCAGGCTTAAATTTGCACAACCAAATGTATCCTTTACAAAGGTATTTCTTTTAATGCCTGCTCAGTTCAGTTTTATTGGATTGGCCTATAGAGGACACCATCTGGTATCTGTCATCCAAATCTACATGGACATGCTACCGATAAAATCCCCATTTCCAAAATGTGGGTTAGTTAAAAGTAGGGCCAGATTGCTGGCTGATACAAACTGGGCTGACTGATGTAGCTATCCATGCTTTTACCAGCAAAGGAGCTGACCTACAAAATCCCCAATTTAGATGTCCTTTGGGGACAGGGCTGTCTTTACATTGTGTGTTGTAAAGCATGTAGCACAGAGAACACAGAACCAGGAATAGAACACTCAAGGATTGTGACGGTACACATAATAAATAATAATCTGATTGCAGCACCAGAGAGATTTCTGTAGTCATTCCTCTGTGGGAATAACTCGTGTGTGTCACCCAGGGAATGGCCAGCATTCCCCAGGGGAGGAAAACACTCTCCACAGAGCTGCCATCTCAGGCCCTCCCACAGCACTTTAGGTAGAGCAATAAAGGCAGAGCTTATGCTATTGTTGGCCATGTTATATCATTCATTACATATAAGTTAGCTGAGTCTCTCATGACACTCTAATACTTTTCATAAAGACAGTATTTAGCCCAAATAAATATATTATTTTCCTTCCCCACTTGGGGTAGAAAGAGGCCATCTCATTCTCAACTATGCAGAACATTTTTACTTCATTAAATAGCCTTCAACTGTTTCAAAAGGAATGAGTTTTTGCACACAAAAAGACATTGTATTGCACTTTAAGAAGGTTTCTGAACTGGGGCAGGACACCGAAGTTACCTCTCCCGAACCCCCAAAAGGGAAGGAGATGTTTGCAACAAACCATCCCATACATTAACTCTGTCATGGCTCTCTCACACCCCTCAGAACACTCCAGCAGGTCCCTCAGGGCAGTGCTGAGCTGCAGGAGTTGTACTCACATCACTGAGTCGTTCCCGAGAGCTGCTCCGATGGAATCCCTTGGACTCCCCACTGGCACTTTCACTGTCGCTGTCCCGGCAGCTGTTCTGGCCCGCCTTGAGCTGCAGGAGGGACAAACAGAGAGCAGGAGTTTAGTCTGGTCCAGGCAAGTGCCCTTATCCACTGTTCTCCTTCAACCCAAGTGCCCTTGTCCACTGCTCTCCTTCGACCCAACCCCAGGATGACCCAAAGCAGCGTTCCTGTGTGCCCTTGTGCCAGGGCAGGACCCTGAATGCACCACAGAGGGCTGTGAGGTCCAGGAGCTGCAGGCAGCAAGAGGCAACACTCATGTCCCAAGGAAATCACTGATTATCACCTTCATCTGGGAAACTTTCAGACTTCTCAAGGTGTTTCTGCCATAGATGAGGTTGGTCAAGTTCCCATCACACTGCAGCACACACAAAATCAAACACCCCCTCATTACAGCATAAGAGCACTGAGGATTTGAGATCCAGGGAAGTCCAAGTTATGTCTCCAGAGAAGCCTTTTTTTGCAGGACTAGCACCTGACCACATTGCCTGGTCCTATAAACAATTCTTGGCTAACCTCAATGTTCATAAAACAACATGATCTACTTAATAGGTGTCAAATTGCTTTTGCCTTTCAAACCACCTTTAATGAACTTTACTGGCATTGTAATAAATAAAAAGCACAAAACCCCCCTACAAACTATATTTTCATTAGAATTGAGAACACATCTGCTTTCTCTTACGCTGTGGACTGTGCTGTGTACTGAGAAAAGCATTTACCATGTACATTCATTACATATGTCCATAAGCACATATACATATATAGAGCCGGGGAAGATATCAAACACAGCTACTGCAGTGTGGAAAATGCATAGATTTTTTAATGTATCTTTCCATATATTCTGTTTGAATGTGTTAAAGTTTTCATTTAGCCTCTGTTTGAACTAACTTCTGTGAAGGCTGGTTACTCCACAGGTCAATACTGGCAAGAAGCCCCTTTCAGACATTTAAATTTAAAATCACATAAATAAATAATGGCAGAGGAGATAAATACAGAGAAAATAGTTGGTAAAGTACCTAATGAGGAGTTTGATGAAAAACCTACTACACTTAACAATATATTCATATAACAAACACCAAACAACTCCTCCTAACTTGTTCTAATTACTAATATAATAAGTTCTATTCAGACTGTACAAGAGTAGATATTCCCTAATCTCCATTCCATGACAGGAGACCAAAGGCTGCTTCTCCACGAACACTCTCCATCACCTTCTCTCTCATTTATTTCCACACCCAAAAATGTAAAGGCACACCCAAAAATGTGAAGGCACACCCAAACCAACCCCCCCCCGTGCTGCTGTGCATTGCAGTGTGCACTCTGCTCCCCCACAGGCACTGCTGTTCTCCCCCAGGTCCACTGAAGGAGCACACAAAGTGTCCTCACCCTTCTCCATCCCCTTCTCCCTCCCACCACCAGAGCAAACAGCACCTGCAGCTTTGCTATGTGTGTGCCACTTCCCCTTCATCCCTTATTCCCCTCGCTCTAAAGGGCAGCTTTGGGTGCTCTCCATCAGTCAAATCAAAGAGAGGACATAAAGTACATGAAACTCAAGGTCCCAACACACAACTGAGTTGCAATGCACGAGCATGATTGCAAAAAATGACACAGGAGTGCTCTCAGCTCAAGAAAAATGTAGCAGAGCTATTTGTCAGACACTTACAATTGAATAAATAAACTAAATATTCCACAGCATAGCCAGAACATTGCCAGTAAAATGATTTTTATTTCAAATGGAATGGTTTATCAGTCAGATCTAATAGATCTTGATAGCACTTTTTGGAGGCAGAAGGGAGGGTAACAAATTCAAGAAGACTTACACTTCATATCTAACTCCCTGATCTTATCTAGGACCTCTGTGTCCTGTAATTTTGTGGTCCCAAGTTTAAAATTTAACCACCCAAAGGAAAATGGATCAAGTTTCCCTGACTTGGTCTTTTGTCAACATCTGCTCAATGATGGAAAAACTCTGATTGCAACTGGGCATGAGGAACTTTTTCCCAGTCTCCAACTGTATTTTTAGAACTTCAATTTATTTTGTACACAGTTTTCACACATGACTTATTTGCTAACTACTCGTAATAGCTCAGTTTTATTCTTCTTCTACATTGTGGATTCCAGCTATTTACAAAAAAATAGAAGAAAAACCCAGCAGGTGTCATTTTTCTAGACACAATTTACAAGGAGTAAAAGAATATGCCCAAGATATCTGAGCCTGAAACTCTGCAGGAACAAAGTGAATTGCATACACTAGACAGCAAACTCAGAAATAAGTCCAAGTTAAGATTTATAAGCTTTCCATATTTTCCTTTCTTTTTTTCCAAGTTGAGTTTCCCCACGTGCCAAACTGTTGAGGGTTTACATCTTATTCCAAAACCCATCAATCTGTGTTAAATTAAAAAAATAAAGCATGGAAATGTGCCTGCTGCCTTCTTTTAAGAACCTAAAGTTACACACAAACACAAATGAGAACACTTAATGCAGACAGGCAAAGGGTTACTCCAATCTATTTGCACAGATTTAACTGTGCCACACAATGTTGAAATAACCCAGTGCTGCTGAAAAGGTCCCCAGACAAGCCACTGGATCTTTGGTTACTCTGCAGGTACCTGGTGCATCACTCTGGGGTGCACAGGAGCCCTAAAAGAAGTTTCCCCTTGAAAATTAAACTGTCCTTGGAAAAAATTTGAAGCACAATGTTGGCAACTCTAATTCCTGTATCATTCCTGCCAGGACACCCCATGCAAAAAGCAAAGCCAGCACAGAATTCCCATGGTATCTACTCAAGGTACCCATGGAATGGTAATAGGACCTGAGGGAAGGGCTGGAATTGGGTCAGGGCAGGGTTAGGTTGAGTGTTAGGGAAAGGTTCTTCCCCAAAGGGTGGTGGGCACTGCCCAGGCTCCCTAGGGCAGTGGGCACAGCCCCAAGGCTGCCAGAGCTGCAGGAGGGTTTGGATGATGCTCTGGGGCACAGGGGGGATTGTTGGGGTGTCTGTGCAGGGCCAGGGGTTGGACTGGATGGTCCTTGGGGGTCCCTTCCAGCTCAGGATATCCTGTGATCCTATGGAGGTCTCACTGAGGAACCTCCCACATCAACACTCTTCTCCTTTGCACCAGGTGAGGAGTGAAAAAGGTTTTGCAAAACGTGTGTTTGACTCCACACTTCCACTGTACAGTGGGAAGGAATTTATCCATGTAGGGATCCCTCTACAGGGTGTCCCAAAGAGGAAATACAGACATTTTCTAGACTGAAAGCACAAACCCCTAAAAGCTCAGAGTGTCTCTGACTCACGAGGACTGTGTACAGGCTCAGGGACTCCCCGAGTGAGAGGTGGGGTCCGTGCCAAAAAAGGGACATCAGCACCTCAGGACCTTCACCCGGGCTGAACAGCACCAGGCTGGACCCTGGGGGACACCCACAGCTCCAGAACTTTCCTACGAGTTTTCACTCATTCTCAAATTGCATTTTTTGAAATTTTTTATTGCACTACAGAACCTATTAGTTTGTAGTGCCTTTAAAGCTCTTGGTGGATACCAGAAGTCGAGCAGAACCAGATAAAGTCATAAGTAGACTTCTATTACATGAAAGGAAAAGGAAAAAAAGCTGCTGGCTGAGGGCTGGTCTGGGTCTCAGCAGAGGGTTTTATTTCTGATTCTTCACCACACCCACCCCAAACAGTGAGAGGAACACCAGGTCATCCCTGCTCTCCAAAACCAGACTATTTAGAGGTTTCCTGTACCAGTTTCCCAGTGGGTGATGGTGGAGCCCCTCCCACCCTACGGGACTGGGTGACCCCCTCACCACTCTGGGGCACAGGTTGGTTGTTCCCTGCAGGAACCCTGTCCCCTGGAAAGCTCATGTGTTCTCCTCAAGGGGTTGTCACCCGTGGGGTGGCAGAGAGGAGCTGCCACAGCCCCCTCCCTCCAACCTGCTCAGGGGACACAGGGATGGAGGAATGGAGCTGAGCACCCTACCCTGGGGAGCAGAGGGTGGTGTTGCCAGTTTTGTAGCCTTTCTCACTACCCAAATCTGTTTCAATGTGTAATAAATTAAATTTCCTTTCCCCAATTTGAGGCTGTTTTGCCCATGATGGCAATGGGTGACCTGCCATCCTCCAGCCTGTTCTCCTTCCCTCCCTGCCCTGCTCAGGAGGGCACTGTGAGAGGGGCTGGGGGTGGTTTGGCCTCAGCCACGATAAACTCAGCACACCAAGGTTTGGAGAAAAGCACTTCTGCTCATCAACTGAGCCACAGAACTTCAGACACAGCAACACTGCCCTGCAGAGCAACGTGGAATAGAGGCAGAGCTGGAGAGGTACAAGAGGGACCCAAGAGTGACAGAGACACTGAGAGAGCACGGAGAGGGGAGATGTAAGACACAGAACACTGAGAGTGACCATTTAATGAACACAGACAGACTAGCTCAAGCCTAAAGGTCACACAGAAACCACCCAGCAATTGCTAAGGTTATGAATAAACCAGACACAAACCCAACAATACCAAAGTGCTATGATAGCAAGCACTAACAGTAACTCTCCTTTCAGGGCATAGAGGGATTTTCAGGTGACTTGGAATCTAACAGAACTATTTTTGCAGCAGGGAAACACTCAGCCCTACTTTGTGACAGTGAAAGTGCAAACTGAATACTCCTCTGTGTCCAGGGCAAGCAGCTCTCTGCTATGCTCCTTCTGCCATCCAGCATTAAAGGGTGAAGCAGACCTAAACAATCTGGCTCAGGAGCAGGATAGATCTCCATGAATAATGCCATAGTTCCTACCTTAGCCAGACATTTTGGTGACATGGGAGGATGGGGACACAAGCCCTAAAACACTCCTAAGGATGACCCATACCCACATGGCTCTCTGCTGGCTTTTGTCTCAGGACAAGGATGAAGGTCAGAGAGGGTCAGTCATGCTGAGAGGTGTAAGGGAGGATGAAAGGGAAGCTGAGCCCCAGAGCCCAGGGAGCACCACCCTCTGTGCTGGATCCCTAAGCCACTCCAGATAATTCCATACTAGTGGTACCCAGCTAGCATGCAACAAAAAGCAAAATAAATAAACCAACCAAGAATTTTAGCAGAAAAATCCTTTTTCACGGAGCTTAAATATCATGTCAAAAACACCCTAATGTGGCTCTCCTGAGCTTTTTTATTTTAAAATATATTTTAATTTAAAACCCCCATACCATTTGGCAGCAGTAAATCCATGGTATAGTTTTGAGGCGCCCGAGTTTCCACGCCATATGGAATTAAAGGATTATTTTGCTACATTATGCTTTTAAGTTATGAATACTAACACTTCTCCCTGTTACAGCACAGCCAGCAATCTAAGCTTCTACCAGAGTCCTAGAGGAAGGGGACACCTGCTCCCCAGGAGGTGACAGAACCCTGCTGTGGGGAGGAGACTTTTAGACTTCCAGTTCTGCCTGTCATTCCTTATTCTCTTTATTCACATCACTTTTGCAAGGGCAGGGCAGTCCCAAACTCTTCTGGTCCAGCTCCTACCTGGGTGAACACATTCCCAGGCTCAGACCAGCTGCTGAACAGGCTCCTACACATAGAGGAACCATCAGCAAAGCTCCCTGACCCCTGAGCACCTCAACAGCTCCAGCCCAGTCCCAAACCCACGACAGCAGCTCATCCTGACCAGGGCAACAGTACGAAGACACTTCTATCTGCTCCTTAGGGCTTGCTCTCCAGGCTCCCTGGGCTTTTCCCAGCAGCCCAACTCCAGCCAGGCTCTGAAGAGCAGAATTTGTGCCACTATGGCAGTGTCACTCTCGTCCCCAGCACTGCACACACAGACCTGGGCAGGAGCACCTGCAGTGCTGGGGACTCCAGGCTGCTCCAAAGGCCAGGGAGCAACAGCCAGCTGAGGCTGTGAGGAAAAGAAAGCCCAGCTGAACCCAGTGAGATCCCAGTTCCCCCAGTATGGATCTGCTGCACCAAACACAGACCCCCAGGCATGGCACTGACATCCCTGGGGCTGGTCCCTGCCCTGCCCAAGCAAACACAGCCCTGCAGTGTCTCCCATCAGCCAGAAAAGAGCAACAGCAGATTTCATGTACAACTGAGTATTGGATTGCAAAGAAAACATATTTTATCAACGATCAGGAACAAATCTGGCTGTATGAAAACAAATAAAAGGAGAACTGCATGGCAAGAAAAAAACAACAACAGTGTAAATCAAGGCTTGTAACTTCTGATTTCAATCACGATTAACAGCTGTCACTTCAAAGCTTCTATTTATGCCTCTCCTGCTACTGACAGAAGTTAGACAAATCCTCCTTACACAGCACTTCCATGTCACCCAGAGCATTAAAGGTGTTCGACACAGAGGAGCAAGACCTCTCCACCCCTGCACTGCATTTCTGACAACCACACCACCTGCCCGAGCAGCTGAACAGGAGAGCAGCACCAGGAAAGCAAATCAGAGGAGAGATAATGAGGGGGAAGAATATTTACAATACACAAGTTTAGGCAGTAAATATGGAAAAAGAATTCACACCGTGTGTGGACTCTGAACATTATTAATACAAAGACATTTTTCACCTCAGGGAAGAAAAATCTTGTTACCTGAGAGATACAATAAAACATTAGAAGAGGCTCTCTGTGTATGTTTTGATATATAACCTTATGACTAGCAATGCACACACTCAATGAAATTGCCAGCTGCTGAGGACCAGGCCTACCTGCCCTCATCCTGGCATCCCACAACCCTACCAGAAGATGAAGCTTTATGTCTCTTACCTGTATGGTAAAAGTGAGGCAAACCAACAAAGACAAGATCTTTTGTCTCCTTCCTACCTTTACTGAGAAGAAAAAGTAATGTTCCTGTTCCAAAACTCTTTTTATGAAAAATCAAGGACAAAGAGAATCACAGAGTTACAGAGTGTGCTGAGCTGGAAGGGACCCCCAAGGATCCTGGAGACCAACCCCAGCCCTGCACAGGACCAGCCCCAAGAGTCACCCCCTGTGCCCCAGAGCATCATCCAAACACACAGGTATGTTTGTTCCATTTCTTGTTGACAAACAAAAAAACCCTTAAATCCAACAGAACCTGAACAAATAACTACAAACCATTCCCTAATCAGCTCGGTGATCCAGAACAAGGGTGTCTTTAACTTACTTATTTTACAGCCCTGCTGGTCATTTCCTGCTGCCTCTGAGCTGCTGCAGAGTCTGGGGCAGCACTTGCTCCATACACTGGAGTGGGGGAACTCATCCCCCACAGCCTCAGATGGGGGAGATCCTATGAAAGGAACAGAGCTACCCCCTCTGCTCCTGGGGAGAATTTGGCTATTTAGCATTGTTATTACAGAAACACCAAGTGATCGTGTTCTGCTCGCAGTAGCAAGAGCAGAAGCAACCCAGGCTAAGAATAAATAGCATCCTTGCCAAGCGGGGTGGGGGATAAAGAAACGGGCATTTATTTCCAGCTCGTCTTCTCCTTCATTATATGCTTGGGCAACCTTAGATATACAGCACACAGAAGGTACTCTGAAGGAGCTCTGTAGCTCTATTTTATCTAAGTTTCACAGAGAATGCAGCCCATCATTTTTTCTGTGCTGTTTATACAGAAATCAAAGATAAATTTGGCATAAACTCATCACACCCCAGAATCATACATACATTATACACCATCGAAAGTGTAACAGACTCGCTCTGTTCCCCAGCTCCTGATAAGAGCCGTATGAAACAGCAAGCTGTTGGCAATTGCAGCAAATGAAGCGTATTTCAGCACACTTCAAAAGCTGAATTGCAAAAAAATATAGGCTTCTCCTGACCCTTTGCATTTTGATGGTTGCACAGTGAGAAATACGGCCTTTCAAATTACACCTTGCAAAGCTCTCCATTGTACCAATCAATCTCTCCCAGCTGCCTCCACAGCACAGGCTCTGGAGCAGCACGGGGAGAGGAGTGTCAGTCTGGCCAGAGCAGAGCAAGGGGGGGATCCATCTGCCCCTCCCAAGATTTACTCAGTCCTGCTGATGAGCTTGGTTGTATCCCACCCTGGATCTCCAGGACCTTCCCTGGGCCCTGTCTAAGGGAAACCAGTCTTTGTACAGTTAAAAACCACCTCTGAAACACAGCTGCTTAGTGGCATATCCATCCACCCATCTATCCATCCATCCATCCATACATCCATTCACCCATCCATCCCTCCATCCATCCATCCATCCACTCTCTGATCCATATGTGCTACAAGTTCTGTGTGTCACTCAGCCCAATGATGGTCATTTACTTCTATACTTCTTGCTTTTTACATCCCCAAACCAGATTTTCAGTTTAATGGGCACAGTCATCACCTCTTACTTAAATGATGGAGAGCCAGGGTGGCAGTTTTGCCCCAACATTCTGTGTAAGAACAGATCATTTCAGAGCACTTGGCAATGATGACTTTCCAGATCCCTGTTAGACTGTCACCAGCTCTGGTTTCAGTGGTGACAGGCACAGGGACCAGCCTGTGGCCTCAGGGACCCTGTCCCAACCTCAGCCCTGGACTTGTGAGGAGTTCTTGTTTCTGTCATACAGGGAAGGTCAGGAGAGGCAGGAAAGCAAAGGCAAATCCCACTTTTAATTGGATTCTCTGGAAAGGGGAGAGAACACAAATACTATCCCATTTAGCCCAGAGTGCTGATATCCAACTTCCTCAAGACTTTGCTTGGCCTCTGGTTGACTTTGAGATCTGTAACTTCCTGGAAGAATACTTAAGTCAGAAGATAAAATGAATCATATGATGGGAAAAAAAGCAAACTGGCCAGACAGAAAAATTCTCGGAGCACTGCAGCTCCTCCATCTGCTTTAGTGGGGGGACACACAACCCCAAAGTAGCTTCTGGAGAGTTCCACTTGCTTCACATCCACAGGATGGCTGCTCCTCCTGTGCAATGGAGATGCAAGATGGGATGAGACCTCTTGGGAATATCTCAAGAGGTGAAGCAGCCTGAGAAAGACCAGGGCGACTGCACTTGCTTGAATTAAGTCATGGGGCCCTCCATCCCTTTCTCCTCCATGCAGACCACAACATGACAGCCAGCTAATATTACTGAAGTAAGTAAATGTCTTGAAGGAGGAAATATCAGTATGCATGGCTGGGCCTTGAGATGCTTCCCACTGCTTACATAAAGGAGCCCTGTTATTTCAGCGTTCGATATAAGCCCAGAATAAATATTTAATAATTTGGTTGCATAAATAATGATTTGAAGGTTGAGCTATTGGCTTGAAACTATAATACTATTTTAAGCCGTTTAACTGCCCAGCCAGATAAATTATTCAAGACTTAAAAGTCATCCTGTGGTCTCTGTACAAGGAGAAAACTAGGAAGTTGTAACAATAATGACAAAAGCAGGGCAAGATCAATCAAACCACATGATCTCTAACACAAACAAGCAGCAATTAAGCAGCAATCAAGACCAATCTGACTGGGGTTGATGTCCTTTTATGCCAATACTCTCAGTCCAGAGAGCAAAACTTAATAATGTTTTGCAATTTATCAAGGGACCCATAAGTCTGCTCTCAGTGACTTGGCCAAGAGGCTATTATGATAGTATTTCTCTATAATTTAATAATGTAAAGGGGGGAGGGGGAGTAAAAGCATTTTGACACATAACTCATGTCTATACATATTGTATTTTCCTCTTGCTCAAACGACAGAAGCAAAAGTCATACCAATATACCTCAGGACCAATTTGTTAGCAGGAGAGGGGAGCCGAAGGATCTGGCAAAGAAAATCTATTTGAAGCATCACAGAAGGGAAGGGAATGAAGCATCTGAATTCATTAGCGGCTGTCATTGATGTGGAGATGAGTTGAGTCATCACAAAGAACTCAGGAGGAAAGCAAAGGGAGGAACTATTGTTTAAGTTGTTTAAATCTGGATTAGGAACTACCAGGAAAAGGAATGCTGAAAAATTGCATCCTTAAACCACAGTCTGACTTCATGTCTTCAATCTTTCTTCATTGTTGCCCTGGACTAGTGCAATAAGGGCTGCAGGTGGCTTGGAGAATTCAGAATGCCTTCAAACTCCCAATGACACCAGCTTGTTGTTGGGTTTTGGCTTTGCTCCCCATTATTACTGCAATGTTTTTCTTTTTGCTTACCTCTCATCCTAAGAAATAATGTCAAATATATTGCTGCACTGTGCTTTCACCTTGGAATATTTTTTGCCAATTGAAATAATGAATCCTCCTGCTTGCAAATGTCAAAAAACCCCTCCTGATAAATCTTGTAGTCTGTCCCTTATCAAGGGACCAAAGGTGATTTAATGTTTGCTGATCTGATGAGCTGGTTGCCTCAGTCCAAGTCCAAAAGCAGCTTCATTTCCAGAGAATCCTTCTGGCAGCCAGTGCTATCAGTGCCTGTGCTGGCAGCCTGAGCAGCCAGGTGGGATTCAGGGTGAGATCCATCACCCCCAAACATCATGGGGGGACAACTCGTGATTGCCACTGACTTCAAGGGCTGCAGAAGGGAGCTAGGTGTCTGCTATAAATAGATTATTTCTGTACCTTCTACTCATAAAACCCCCACAATTTAAGTTGTCTTTCATATGCTTTAAAGTTGTAATAAGCTTACCCATCTTGAAAATACAGTTATACACCAGGTTTTATTATTAAGTGCAAAAAAATCTATAATACAGGACTACTATCAAATTATGGTTACTTGAATTAATCCTCATTCTGCCATTTCATAATTTGTAAAGTGCTTATTCAGAAAAAGGTCAAAAATCACTTGGAAAAATATGTTAATGGCTCTCTAAGTAATGTTTAGACTTACTGAATAAATGTTCACACTTAAGTCACGTATAACAAGCATCACAAACTGTATTAGAACTCGTGCTCTTCCCACTGGAGAGCTGTGTGTGCATACATGTTCCAGCCTCCCCACAAGACAGCACTTAAACACTTAGCTAAATTCATCTCAGCTGAGGAAAAATAAGTGTATCTTTGCTGTTACACCAGGAATATATTCAGTGTATGTTCTCATAAAAGAGGAATCACCTGAATCAGGGCCTGGAGGAGCCCGTCATTGTTCATCTCTGTCATTAAAAAACTCATCGGAAATGATAACCCAAATAAGTGTCAAAAATGCCCCAACTTCCCCCAAACTCAATCCTAAAAAAATAATTAAAAAAGAAATGCAGCTGTAAATAATTGGAAATGAAGGAAGACAAAGCCCTGTGCTGATGGATCTGCATGGAACCCTTTCTATGCTTTGAAATATTTGGGCTTTAAAATGACCCACAAGAGTTAAAAATCAAGTATCAGCATGTGAAAATGTACCATATTACAGTTTAAATCAACCATTATACAGGCTCAGCAAGCAGCAGCACGCTCCCTCCATGCACTAAAACACGTCAACTTCTCCTTGGTGAATAATAATTTGTGAAATAAAGCAGGCATGCAAAATATGGGTGGCAGGCAGCAAATGCTGAGATTTGGGGCACCAAGGTGTTTTAAAATTGGTTTTCACTTTCGCATCCAGCATCCCCTGAAATCTCAGCAGATCAAAGTTTTGCAGACAAGGAAGAAAAAAAGCCTACAAAATTAATAACTATTTAAGTATTCTGTTTCATCATGATAACAAACAGATGGTTTTAATATTCTAGAGGCTAATTTCTGAACAATTAAAAACACAGCAAGACATTAACATCTAATGAAACATTTTAACTACCAGTATATGCATCTGCCATTAATTTCCACACAGTAAGGTCTTGGTTCTCTTCAATCTGTTCTTTATTAAGGGAAGTTTTTCCACTCTGAATTTAGTGAAGTAGAGAATTAACAACTGTTTTCAATCAGCAATCAGCAGGATGTTTCGCCAGTGTGCATTGGAACCGGCCACGCTATCAGACATAAATTTACTCCTATGATGGCTTTGATCTGCACACTGAGTGGAGATGTTAGAAGGGAATTCATTTTCTATTTCCATTTTCATTTAGAACATATGAATTAACCCCTCACAGATCTCATGGCCCTTTCTATCTACTTTAGATAAAGGACACCTCCTTCAAATGTTGTGGCTTACACATTACTCACAGTCCAGCCGAAAACAAACTCATTTTTCCGAAACCAAGGAGAGCATTCTCATGCAAACCATATGGAAATTCAACTCTTCAAAGGCAAGGAGAATCCTATATTTATGAGCTTCTAATTTATATTTCCTTTGCTCGTCTGTGATAAGAACACAGGGCAGTATTCATCAAAGTGCTCCCCATGCAAACACCAGTTGCTACAAAAGGAAAATCTTGATGCCACGTTCACCGAGCTAATTCCTGTGTTCCCTTATCAGATACAGGAATTAACTGCTGATGGATTTTTCTGTGGGTCTTCACCAATTTGGCAGGTTCTGACTCAAATGAAGCCGAGCCAAGCCCTTCCCTTGGCTCCCAGGGGACAGCAAGAGGCTGATGTTAGTCACTGTTCCTTGTCATCGCCTGGCTACTGTAGGAATGAACCCAGGAAAGAAATTCCTCAGGGAATGGCTCCAAACACCTCCCTGGAGTGCTGGAACAGCACTCCCTGTGCATTAAAGTGTCTCTGCCTTTCAGAAGGGTTAAGTGAGCAAGGAACTGGGAATGTTATAACAGAAACCACATTCTGTCCAGGTTCCTGTTTTGCTTTTAATCATGTAATTTATGTAAACATGGAATTGCAAGGCTAAACTAATAAACACTGAAAAAAGCCCTGAGAAAACAGAGATTCAGGGAAGGAGCCAGCTGCAGGACTCTGCCTCCTGGATTCACTTTGGGGTGACCAGGGGGGTTTTGTGGTGCACCAAGAAGTGTCTGTGCTCCAGCTATGGAGAGTAAGAGACCCACATTGTAGGAGAAACAGGGACCTGGCTCTTCTACCTGCCCACTGATGCCCTGCTGACAGGCAATCAGCTGCTCCATCTCCCTCCCTCTGATTTATTCCAGAAATACCATGCTGGGCTCAACATTCTTCCAACAATAGCTATGCATTTCCATAGAAATTTCCATAACAGACCACCTACAACAAAAACACATCCCTCTTGTGCCCTGCTCTGTGTGCTTGTAGCCTTCTTGAAGGCTCAGCCTGATCTTTGCCTCAGTACTTGATTTTTTCCTTTATTTTAACGGGTTAAGGGCCAGATCCAGAGAGACTGAGAACACCCACAAACCTATTTGGAATTTGGGGTTCCAAAGCCTGGAACCAGAACCGTAGTTAGGTAGGAAAGGACACGAGAGATTAATCATTCCACTTCAAGCACTGTCATCACCCTGAATTCCAGGGCTCAGGGCTGGGAGTTCTTGACGTGCCGTGCAGAGGCAGGGCTGGAACCTCCCTGAAGGACAGTGAGCTGGGGGCTCATCTGATACCCCCTTTTGGGGCAGTGAGAGAGGGCTGCAGTGGGGTCCCAGGGGATGCCAGATGGGATTGCAAGAGACCTTTCCAGCCAGTCATATATGGTTCAGAGAAATGTGCACACTGAAATGAGTGTACTGGGAGTTTGCCATGTAACCATTAGCTCTATAACCCCCATTAATATACCTCGGAGGCTTTGCCTTATTTTTATATGTCAGACAGTTTCTGACTAGCACTGTATTTAGTGAGGAGAGCACAATATTAAAATGTGACTTTCATACTTTTTATGCTCCAAGTGCCTGGATCTACTCTTGGCACACTACAAAAATAATACTTTTATGATTCAGTTTTTCCATGAAATATTTATAATACAAGTATTGAGTGATGGAAGTGCCAGAATATTACGATTGCTGCACTTGAATTCCTGGAGATTGGGAGCTTTTGTTTGGTCTAGCGGCGTGAAGGAAAAGCGTCCTGCTAAACATCTGCCTCTCACTGGGGAACCACATGGGAAATAAAGACTTTGGGGTGGCACTGCCTGAAGAATTTGAGTCCCCAGCTTGCCTACTGCAGTCTGTGAGCACAGAGGAGCCTCACTCAGCATGCCAAAATCCCAGAAGAGCAGAGGAAGGTGCAGACCCAGGTGGTGCCACAGCCCAGAACTGTCCCTGCATCCCTCCTGACATGCAGCCAGCCAGGTAACCCAGCCCAGTCTTGCTAAAGACCCCCAGTGACCTCTGAAAGGGGAATCAGTGCAGTGTCTCACTGCCCTTGCTTGGGAAAAGCCTCCTTCACACCTCCAGTGCATCTCCTGCGTGCAGAGTGTCCTTGTGCCACCTAGCCAGGATGTGCAGAACAGATTTCTCCCTCCTTCTCTGCAGCCTCCCTGTGTTTGAAGACTGTTATTGGTGTCTCCACTCCATTTCCTCTGTTTAAAACTAAATTGCCCCAATCCTTCCCAGCCTCTCCTGCAGGCCATGCTTTCAGACTTTCTCCAGGTACTGCACATCTTTCTCGCACCGATTATTTCCTATTCTGAAGGGAAGCCCCTGCAATAGCCATTAGGAAATAGAGACTCATACAAATCATAGAGAGATGAAATGTGTATGAAATGAAATACACAAGGATGAAATGTGCACTGAAAGCTGTGGTCTGTGTTTAGCCAAGTGACTGGTCAGGCGGGTTCACTTCTGGTGTCAGTCTTGAGACACCTGAAAGTACCTGAAGTGATCACCTGAAGTGTTCACAACACAAACCTTGTGAATTTATGCCATTCTGCCCCTCTTGAAAGTGCTGTTAACTTCTTGTGTAAACAATACTAGATCTGTAAAAGGTATTTCCTGAACAGAAGAAAAATGCCTACAAGTATATATGCAGCTTATAGAAGAGCTGTTCAGGAGAGACTTTGTTAAGTTCCCTGCAGCTTGATTTAGACCTCCCCTCATTCAAAACTTTACATGGTCTTCTGCTAAATATTAAGAGCTTTCAGTAGAAATTTTCTTTCTTAATATCTTTTTTTTTGTTTTCTAACCTGGAGCTGCAGGGAAAAGTGTAGCTCCTCGTGGCACTTCCACAGCTGGAACTCATCTGCTGTAAGAAGCTGTTGTTGAAGTGATCTGGAGAAACACTTCTCAAATCCATTTTAACAGCTTTCAAAGATTGCTCAAAGATGCCCAACAGCCCTGTGTGCCTTGCCAGGCCCTTCTTCCTCACTGCTGCCTTTAGTTACAGCAGGAGCATTGGATTAAATTAAAACTTCATTTGCTGTTAAGCAGCCTGGTTAAGCAATCTGGAGCTGCAAAGGTTTTTCTGGTGTTCATAAACTTATTTTACAACAACTAAGACAAGGGATGATAAAAGGAGGTGCTGATGTTCCTGTGACAGGCTCAGGGCTGGCTTTGGGATCTCTCCATGAAGAGGAGAGGAGGGAGGCACAGCAGGAGCTGGTGGGTGGGTGAGGCACCATCCTTCCCTTCCCTTCCCTTCCCTTCCCTTCCCTTCCCTTCCCCGCCCCCACATGCCANTCTCCATGAAGAGGAGAGGAGGGAGGCACAGCAGGAGCTGGTGGGTGGGTGAGGCACCATCCTTCCCTTCCCTTCCCTTCCCTGCCCCCAAATGCCAGGCTGCCAACCTCTGGCACCCCCAGCAAACCATGGCAACAGCTGCCTGGCTCTGGAGTAATAAACTGAACCAATTTAATAGCTTTTATTGTTCTGCTGTGATGTTTGAGTGCAACCACTTCTTTCCTCCCAGGACTCCTGAGCCCGCAAGGGCAGCAATGAGAGAAGATCTCATTTACCTAAAAGCGCTTATAAATTTTTAATTTGCTTTAACAAGTAAATTAACAAGTCCCTCATTCAGGCAAGTTTTATGGCCTCTTGCCACTTGGGGAGGGCCATAAAAGTTTTATAGATAATCCAGAGCTACCGAGATTGCTCATAATAAATTGTCTGTTTCCTGTTATTTTATCAAACCATTGGGTTTCTAATGACTTAAAGTCACAGCTTCTTTATATCTCAGCTTTTTATGAGCCCGTATTTATAAACTGTAAAGAATATCTTAAATTATACTGGGCTCCTGCTAATCATTACAAAGCCAGTTTTTTATTGGAGACAACCTTTTTGCTCACGCCCACCTAATAAACTTTAAGAGATTTAAGGGGAAAAAAAATCTTTTTGGAGATAACTGATTGCACATTCTATTTTAAGATGTCGCTTTAGCCAAAGTTTCATTAAGGAATACTTTGAAGTGCCTGGGACTCTCTACTCTAATTTCTAACAGTTCTTGAAAAAGTTCTCAGGATACTCAGCACTTAAGGCACTGTTTGCAAGCCTGGCTCTGGGATTCAGGAGGAGGCAGCACTTAGTGGAAAAAAGCATCTCTTCCCTCAGAGGAAATGCTCCCTGCAAGGGGAGCATCCCCCTGGAGCAGCACTGGGGATGCCAGGACAGAACCCCACACACCCAGCCATCATCCCCACGTGGTGCTGGGAGAGGTCACACCGAAATCAGCACTGGGGATGCCCAGACAGAGCCCTGCACACCCAGCTGTGCTCCCCAGGTGGTGATGGGAGAGGTCACACCAAAATCAGCACTGGGGATGCCAGGCTAGAACCCCACACACCCAGCTGGGCTCCCCTTGTGGTGCTGGGAGAGGTCACACCAAAATCAGCACTGGACTCACAGTGTGTTTAAACCACGGCCCTGCAACAGCCCAGCACCTTTTCCACTGAAGCCATCATGCTGTGCCAAGTGTTCACAATGCCCAGCCTTGTCCCCTGTATAAAAATTATAAGCCACAGAATCATTTGGGTTGGGAAAGACCTCTAAAATCATGGAGTCCCCAAGTGCCACACCTGCACATCTGTTCAATCCCTCCAGGGGTGGTGACTCCCCTGCTGCCCAGGGCAGCTGTGCCAGGGGAAAACCCTCTAAGTGCAAACATTTTTCCTAATATCCAACCTAAACCTCCCCTGCTGCAACCTGAGGCCATTTCCTTCTGTCCTGTCACTTGTTATTTGGGAGAAGAGCCCAATCCCATCCAAAAAGGGAGAGAAGGCACCAAAGGCCATAAGAGTTCTGTGGAAATTTGGGGTTTACCTCACTGCCTACACAGAGCACAGGGAGAGCAGATTCCTAACAGAGATGAACCCCTTCACTGAGATGAACTCACCATCTTTCCCTTAATTTCTGACACAGGAATTACATTACAAAACTACAGGAAGAATCACTGGGGTGATATTTACTGATGAGCATATTTGGGGTGGAGGGGAAAGGAGAAGTGAATGAATGAAGCAGTGGATTCTGCCCTCCAGAGAGCTGAATATTGTGACTGGTAAAACCTCTGAAGTTTAAGTTCATACAAAGCTACAAGAACTGGGTACTGGGTTAATAATATAGCACTGGTGAAAATAATCAGTATTTTCTGTAAACACACAGAGCTATGAAAGCCTAAAACCCCTTCAACTAAACAGGGAACATGGAACTTGCCTTAAACATTCCCCATTATCTTTTTGTGAAAGACAAGTCCGTGGACCTGGGAACTCCATTTACACTGAAGGAGAAAAACACTGCAAGATAAGAATATCATCCTGCACTCAACAGAGCTTTCCTGCTAAATGGGAAATTCCAGCAGGATAGGCAACTTGTGAAAGCTCAGGATGCTATTTTTCAGAGAGATGCAAGAGCTGGTGCTAAATCCTGGAATATGCCCATCATGTGAAGCACTGAAAGTGCTTGAAGTTTTATTTATTGATTTTTCAGTTTGAAAGTGCCATAGATTCATATCTCTCAATACCAGCCCAGATTAAGATCCATTGTGTAATTACAACCGTGCTCATGTACTTTCATTCTTCGGTGTTCTGGTTACAGGCCAGTAAAAATAGACTGGTAAAGAGGCTGACCCTGCTGTTCAGACATCATTGTGCATTAAAGAAGAACTTGTTCAACTGAGTCTGGCAATAACTGTAAGTACAGTGGAAACAAAATAAGGAAAACAAGCCACAAACCCCTCACCAAACGACAATTATCTTGCGTTTCCTCCCAGAGATATAAGTACATCCACAAGTGCAGGCACAGGCCATACACCAAATTCATGTTCTGCTCCTGCAAGTTCAGAAATTCTTGAGATGGAATGGAAACAACTGCAGAGCACCCCAGGGATCACATTTTTCCAATTTTCTGGAGTCCTTTTGGATGAAAGTCTTAACTTACTTAAGAAGCAGAAGTTAACTGTGTATGTATAAACTGCATTAAAACAAAGGTTCTTTTCTGTCTGCCACAGCACATCTGAAGTCCCACCCATCTGGACTCACTAAAGATGCATCTCCCTGCATCAAACATTAACCATTGCCTCATCACTCAGGAAAAGTCTTAAAGAAACAAGGACAGCCATACAAAGACAACAAAGACACAATATACAAAGAACCTTTTATTTTAAGAGGCCTCCAGCCCCAAATCCTGTTATCTGCTCCCAAAGAGAAGGGATGTGAAATACAATTTCTTCTGACAAAAGCCACATATATTATTGTCACCAATATTTACTAAGGAAGGACAAAAGGATCCTAGCTCAGAGAAAAGGGTTATTTTCTGTCCCCCACAGCTCTACCAACAGTGACAGTAGATGTTCTGCCCCACCTCTGAAATCTCCTCATGGATATAAAGGGATGTAGAAGTGAGAAAGAAGAAATGCAGCCGAAGCCCTTTTTTTCCAGAAGTCTCTGGAAAAACGCTGATTGCATCTGATCTCCAGACTTTCTGTGACAAGAGTTACAAGTCTTTCTGACTCTGAAGAGCATCCAAACAGTCAGAAACTTATCTTGAGGGAATTGCTGTGCTTTCAAGATTCATCTGCTCGAGCCCTGGCTGTGGCTCTTATTTCTCTATAAACACACACACGTTACTTTTCCAACCAAATCCTTGCAAAAACACTTGCCCGCCTTTGCTACAAGACAGAAGATATTTCCATTAAACTAAGCAAACTCATCTCTGGTGCACCTAAGGCCTGCGGAGCTCCTAAGTTGCAGTTCACATTTCAGGTTAATCTTTTCCTTTCCTAAAGAACAGAACATCCTTTTTCCTGATCTCCCCGAGGGCTCAGTATTTGCAACATCAAACAGAACACACAAACCATCGCGCCCCCTCCAAAAGCCCATTATCCTGTCAGCCGGCTTCCTAACTGCAACCAGGGGAGACAGCTTATATACTGACTCCAGAGCTCCTTTACTGCTGGAAAGTGTCCATGATTTCTTCAAGCTACTGCTGCATTTCATTTCTCTAAAGAACTCATAATAAGATGGGCGACATTCCAAGGAACTAAAAAGCAACGCGCCCGGCTCTCGGCACTGCCCGTGTTCCCCCCGCCATGCCAAAGCCACAAGGCTCTCGGGCAACACTGTCAGTGACCCTCCTTAATAAATCAGATATTAAAACAGCCACGTGAATTAGGCTGGAAGGAGAGAGAGGGCCAAATAGCTGCTCCTGAGGATAATGGTGTGTCTTGTGGTGGATGTAACATTCACCAAGCACGGGAAGAAAGGGGAGACTGGGAGGAAAGTCCTTATGGAGGCTGCGGCGCAAGTTACCCGAGTTCAAAAGAAATCCCTGTGTATTTATTATTTTTGGGATGAGAGACCAAGGTGTTATTCCAGGAGGAAGGCCCAAGCCATGGCTGTGACTGGGCTGGGATCGGGGTCTCAGACTCCATGGTTCAATAAATGAACATCGTAAGGCACAGCGTGAGCCTCGGTGGGAAGTGGCTGTGGGAGCAACACACTGTTCCTCTAATTCAGAAATGTTGAAAAAAGGCAGCAAGAGAATATAAATCCAAACCAAGGGTGTCTGTGCAGCTCTGCTGCATTGGGAAAAAATGACTTGATCTTAGCAGGTTTTATCAGCTATTTCCTTGTCTTCTTTCATGTGTTCGAAGCATTCATGTCTGTTTTGGCAGAATATTCACTGGTCTCAAACCTGGGTTAACAGGGGAGGGGTCTCCTCTCTTGCTGGAGCAGCTTGTCTTCAGGGACACATTCCCAGAGAGGCACAACCTTCCTTCCCCATGGCCCATTCCAGTTGCCCCTCTCCTGTCACAGAGTTTGGTGGCTTCTCTCCAGACTTAGGACAGAGGCAGCCCCTGAGCAAACCTGCAGTGAGTCCCCCAAAGCTCCCTGCAGCTCCCACCCAGAGCTGCCACACAGAGGGGCACTAAACACAATCCCAGCCAGCCAGCACCACCCCCAGCTCTTATCCCTCATTTTTCAGCCAGTGGCTCATGGTAAACCACGGCTGACAGTGGCTGCAGGTCTGGCAGGTGATTTACAGCTGAAGTTCCATAAGTCAGAAGGCTGTGTCAAGCTGCAGCATCCAAGTGATGGTAAATGGAGCCCTGGACCGTGAGGAAATGGCTGGAGATTGGTTACAGCCAGGAGTAATTGATCTGTCTGAAAATACAGCCCAGGAATCATAGGATTAATGTTCAAATTCCAGCTGTGTTGCATTGTTCCCTTCCCTCCAGCTCTCCAACAACAAAGACATGCCTCCTCCTCTGGAGACCAGAAAACTTTTATTAAAATCTTCATACAACTGTTGCAGTGGAGGCCCTGCTAAAAGCATCATAGGAAAAAAATGCAGGATTCATAAAGAAACCATCCTACAATTTCCTTTCGATCTGGCACTGATTTCAAAGGGGCTACCACAGCCAAGTGGCTTTGGCCAGCTCCCCTCCATCCCGGGCTGGGCTGGCTGGGGGAGCAGCTCTGCCTGCACAGCCCGGGCACGGCCAATGGACACGGGGAAACAACACAGTGGGAACCCTTCCAAACCTGCAGCTGTGCTGGCCCATTAAAGAGCTGAAACTCGTTCTACTGTTCGACCTCATGCTTATCACCACATAACTATTCATCAAAGAAATTTCGGTGCAATTAATTAAATTATTCCCCTGCCTGTGCCACGGAGTCATTATTCCAATATCAGCTTTCACTCGCACTCTCTTAAGCTCGTGTCTCCGTGCCAAGTGACATCTCCAGGGCTGTCCAGCCTCAATAAAGCTCTGCTCCTCACCACTCACAGAGCCAATCATTCCTCTCTTTTATTGCCATTTATTTTCCACTAGGATTTTGCTGCCAGTATATTGGCAGGACTTCCAGTATATGGATGTAATGAAATCTACCACAGACACTTAACATCGGGTCAGGCTTCAGCTTGGCTCATGTGAAGCTGTAATATGATAAACAAATGCTTCCAGGAGGGGGATTTGATCTGCTCAAAAACAGAACACGGACTTCTTTGGTACCCAGACAAGGACTAGGAGGGAGTCATTTGAAAATCCATATGATAATTAGCTTTATAGCTAAAATGTGCTCCACATGAGAAACCTGAGTTAAAACACAGGCTCCTCTGGATCTGTCAGGATCAACCTCTTTATACAGAAATCCCATGTCACGGTTTGCATATTCCTCCCTTTTGTGTGTGTTTCTTGTTTGCTCGTGGCCTGTTTTGTCTCATTTTTAACAGCAATGCTGCTATAACTCCACTGGCTCAGAGCACCAAAGTGGGGGGGATTTGGTGGCTGCCTTAGGGGCCCTGAGCTGACCCACCAACAACCTGCAAATGGACATGCCTGGATGTCAACTCTTCCTCAGCTCTTCTGGAAATTCTGCAGAACCTGATGGCTCTGAGCGTGGTCTGTCTGTGTCTACTGCCACAGTAATTCGTGGGATGGCACTGGAGCATCTGATCTGCATCCCTCCCAAGCCAGGTCAGGACTGCTGCCCATGGGATTACAACCTCAAAATGTGAATTACACATATTGGCAGTCACGTCCCAGGCACCCGTAAGGGACTTGAGGCTGGAGCTGAGAGATGAAAGAAATGAAAAAGGAAAATAAAATGTTACTTTTAGAAAGGGAAGGAAAACAATCAAAGCTTAGAACAGTTTGTATCTGGCCACAGCAAGTCTTGCACTACTTGGCAGGCTCTAAATCAATAATGAAGACATTCTATCAGAGAGGCTTCATTTCCAATGCGAGTCAATGGACAGAAATCTCCTCCAGGCAATGGATGTAAAACACCAAACTGCCTGATCAAAGGGGGGCATTTTTAGCCTGGTTTGTTTTTCTGTCTAACAGAAACTTCTCCCAGGAGAAATGGAATTTTGCTGTTCTTCCAGGGAGACAGAAAAGTTTGGTTCTGTATCAACAACTGATGCTTTGCTGGCCTTCCAACTAACACACTGGTTACAGGAATTTGTAGCATTTGAGTAAAGGCTGCAGAACCCAAGTGGTGTAAGATAATTAGGGGGAACCAGAACTGTCCTGGAGAAGGAGGCAGAACTTTGCCTGAAGAGTGTCTATCCTTAAATCTGTTTGCAAATACGTATTTATATACATTCTGAAATGTAGATGCCTTGAATGAAGGCAAACAAAACCTGACTCCTTGCACATCCTCCACCTCATCCTTCTACTGTTCCAATAGTCCAGGTTATCTCCAAATATGTTGCCATTTATTTTGTGGTTTTCTGGATTAAACAATCAGAGACACAGCACCATGAATTTGCAACATATCCATTTCCAAGTGAATTCTACAGTTGTTTGGTTCCTGTTTCTCTCAATGCCTCTGACCCAAATGCACTGAGACCCCCCAGGGCACAGCAAAGCATCAAAATGGTGCCCCACGACCCCCAAGTGGGGATCCCTTAAAAAATGCATTGTAGTATCGAGATTTAACATGAGATAAATACCAGAGATACCAAATATACAATCGGTCCTTCACTTAACTGAGAGAGGGAAGGGGAAAGGCCATACCAAAACCAGGAACAGTTTATACCAATCCCCCAGGAAAGCCACTTCAAACACTTCAGGTGCCAATCCAGGTACAACCAGAGCCTCCAGCTGAGGGGCTCAGCCAATGCACCAACTCAAACAGGCACCTGTGAGTTCCTGCACACCCCACCAAGCCAGAGGTGCCCGAAGGGATTGTCTACTCACATTTCCTGAGTTGCCAAGAATAGGATAAAATAGATCAAACTCTTATTACAAGAGACGCTGCCCAGAAACATCCTTGCTGAAAACAGAAAATTCCAGTGAAAGTGAGACTCGTCTGCCACCTATTCAGAGAAACTTGACAAAGTAGAGTGGAAAAGCAGTAACCACCCCAGTGTTACCAGGATGGATCCTCAGCATCACAGCCCCTTTGAGCTCAGCAGGCTCAGGTGAATTACAGCACCCAGAAAGCTGCACCCAAATCTCACCAACACAGGGCAGCTTGTTTACAGATTTCTTCTCTTCCCCAGGCATGGCCACAAAGGCTGAACTCTCCAATGTGATCAGGAGTGTATTTACCATTTTAAAGATGGGCTAAGTGTACAAAAGCAGCATTTATTGCATGGGGAAAGGGCTGCTTCACAGACTGATGGCCAGTCATACTGCCCTGCTCGAGGCTCACCCAGAGCCCCAACTCTTCAAACACATTCCATGGTCAAGTGCAACCACAGGGCCAAGGCAGGGCTGTTATTTCCCACTGCCCACCCTACCCCATCAGGGAAGGTGGGATATTGTCCCAGCAAGGCAGGTGAGTGGGCAGAGATCCCAGTGGCATCACTAACTGCCTCAGCTGAAATCCAGGCTCATCATGGGCTTCATTAAAGGACTGCAATTAGAACAGGTAACACCTCACATCCAAAACCCAGACCCAAAACTCAGAAGACTGCACCAGCCATTCTGTCATTCAGTACCATGAGATCTGGCTTTGCCCCTCCTGGCACACATCAGTACTTCCCAAATGAATATAATCTGCTCCTTGGATTTGTCCTTTCCTTGGATCCTTTCAAGGATTTCCAACATTTCCATTCTTTCTTAAAAATCAGTAAGTGCTCCTGCTCTGACACTGTGGAACTTTATGCCACAGCTGTGGGGCTCAGTAAAACAGGCTGGTCTACCAGGAGACAGGGAAAAATCCAATGTGACCAGCACTGTGAAGCTCCCTGCCCCATCCTGTATCAACAATTCAGCTGTAAATACATATTAACTATTGCCTTCAAAAAAACACCACTAGGATTCAAATTTCCAGTGCCACAGATATTAAAGGAAGTTTCTGTGGTACTTTAAAGAAATAACAAAGGATACACTTTGTCACAGTTGCTTTTAATTCTTTGAAACATTTAATCCCATTCCAAAAGCTATTACAACATTTTCTTACATCTTGAATCCTCCACTTTCATATTCATTATCTACCCTAATTTGAATATGGCAAATGGACTGTATTGATTTAGCCCAGAACAATCCAGTGCAGGACTAACCTGTGCCCTTCAACACCACACTTTCAAGTGTTTTAATAAAAAAAGGAGCCATATAACACATATAACTGCAGATAATTCTTACCTTCTGTGTTACAAGTGCATCTGAAAATATGCAATTTTGTATTTTTTATTTTTATTTTATTTTTTAATAGGAAAAGCATAAAATTAATATCTCATGTGAGTAAATCCAATTACCTGCTCCCACTGAAGGATCTCCTTCCCCCCTTGCACACGCTCCAGCTGGACAGTGCATCATGGCAAGCTCCTCTGGGCAGGAATTGGGCCAGATCTGGCAGATTTGGGGAATGATGCCTTCAGGAAGGCACTGGGGGTGGCAGCACAGGGCAGTTCATGTTTTCATGTCCATGTTAATTTTCAGTCATTTCTTACTGATGCCAAGACCACCGTGCCCACCTGACCCAAAACACAGCAAACACACCAACTTCATCTGCAAAACATTTTGTCTGAAATAGTGGTGGTGGGGATGTGTGCCCATGGTTTTTCATCCTTCATTCAATGCCAGGCAGACACAGGGCAGGAACTGCCCAAAGCCCTTGTTGCAGACCTGCAGGTAAAGCCAGGGCTCCATCTGGGCTCACACCAAAGGCTTTCCCAGCTGGCCAGGCTGAAAACAGGGCTGGCCATTCTGGGGGGTGAGCAGGGCAACCCAAGGCTCTGCCAGGCACATCTCTTCAGCAGCCCAAAGGACCTGCAGCTCCTGGATTATCCAAGGGATATAAAGCACCTCCACACCTCTGACATAGCAGGTTTTGCACCTTATCACAAAAAGCAACTCTGGTCTAACAGCCTACATGAGACACCAGCAGAGCAAATGTCCATCCCTGGGCTAAGCTCAGTGTGAGAAGCCCATAACATGTTTGGATGACTTTCTCATAAGTTGCTCATGTCAACAAAATTAATGTGACATTTACAACTATTTTGAGGATAAAATGAAGTTGCTTAAATTATCCTGCAGAAGCAGCATGAGACAGAATTATTCAGTTGACAAAATCTAATTAGGTGTAAATTATTTCGGGTTATATGAATTATAAAACCTTTCACAAAGAACTCAAACTCAAGGCTCAATGTGATACGGTGAATTATTATGCTGGGCATCTGTTTGCCAGAGTTGAGTTTCAATCTGGGACAAAGTCACACAGGTAATTAATTTCTTCTTTCCACCAGCCCTCGTGCCCAGGCAGGCAGAGGAAGCCATGCCCTATACAATATATATTTTACTACAGTTGAAAGGCTTTTTTCCTACAGAAGATCAGAAGAATTTGAGAGCTGGTCAGTAGATGCAAAAAGCAGCTCTCAGTCTACACCCTGAGACAGAGCTGAAGCTCCTAATGCCTGGTGGCAGCAAGAAGGGAATATTTGGGCAGTAAGCTGTCCTTGAAGCCTCATGTCCAGCTTCATCCTTCCTCCAGAAAGATTCTGAGTGGTGACACTGAGAAACATCTGAGCACGTGGTCCAGTTTAATAACCAACCTCTCTTTTAAGCATGCACTTTGATGTCTTACTCAGGCAGGATTAGCACGTCCAGAAACCTGCCTAATTACCACGGCATTTACATCTCCTGCTAAGTCTCATTTTTTGCTGTTTAGATGCAAAAATGTCATCATTAACTTCTACAGAGCCAAGCCGGGCACCTTTGAACCCAAACTATCAGTGTTTTTAATGGCTGAGAAGTTCCAGGGATGACACGGTGTCTTGTGCTGCAGCTACAGAGGAGGAAGGAATGATGAGCAGCTGTGTGATTAGATATTTTGGGTGGGAGGAGACAAGTGCTTTATGAGCTGAGCATCAGCTTTGCCCACTCACTGTCAGGCTGCTGCAGTGGGAGGGTTTGGGCATTGTGGGAAAGAAGCTGTTCCAGTTCCCACAGGAGGTTTAGAAATACACACCGGGATTTGACATGGTCCTGATTTTCCATTTAAATACACCCCAATTCAACATGGACTGGCAGATCTCACAGGAGCTCAAACTACCTTCTCACACTTCTTGCCAACTCCTTGAAGAACCCATCACAACGAGGTGCAGATAATTTACCATCGCTCACATTCCCTCTGTAAGGATCAGAGAAAATGAGTGGAAGTGAAACGGAACATTTGGTGATAAAGCCTAGAGAGGAGACACGTGAAAACCCCACAGCCTTGATTTTATTCTATTTTCTCTTTCTCTTTGAAAAACTTCAGCTGTTGCACTAAGCTCCAGCTGGGGCCTTTCTCAATGGATAGACATTGCAGCTTAGTTAAAAATGATATGTAATGCTATCAGCTGCTCTCTTGTTCCTTTTCTCCAAAGAATGCATTTCTTACACACTATTGACCACATTTCCCTGAAAAGACTGGTGAAAATTACATATTTTAAATACCACTTTTTCTGCTGCCTCAAACAACAGACAGTAGCAAGTGAATTGGGAAAAAAACACAGATAAAAACCAACAAAAAATAAACATGGGGAGAACACGTGTACATCAAATGCTTAACAATTATCTGCACGCACTGACTCCCATCAGGAGCTCTTCACTTGTCCAAGAGATTTCATAAATAAAGCTTCATTTTTTGCTGCCTCATGAGTTCGACTTGATGATCCTTGTGGGTCTCTTCCAACTTGGAATACCCTGTGGCTCTCCCTGCAGCCAGAGGAGCTCATGGGGGGACAGGTGCATTTGGGACCGAGCTGGGATGTGGCCCCCATGCCAGGAAACCCAGCTGGCTTCCCCAGCTTCTCTGAGGGCCCCACACTGAAAACCTTCTGACTTCAGGCTTAACTGCAAAGAGGCTGGAAATGCCAAGAATGGCCTCAGATCCATCTGGGCACTGTCAGGACCCCCATGTGTGTGACAGAATGGAACAGAACAGAATAGAATAGAATAGAACACTCGTTTTGAAGGGACACACAAAACTCATCTAGTCCACTGCCATGGGCCTTCTCCTTCCCCCAGTATATACACATGTGTGTGTATATTTATATTTACTTATTTATTTAATGATCAGTCCCACTGTGACACCGAGATAACAGGGAAGATAAAGTCAAGGCAAGATAAATCCACCACTCCATGTTTCTATCTTTGTAACAAGAGCTGGTGGCAGTGCCAGAGATCTGAGGATAAACACAAATCTGCCACGGTTCACTAACCTTCACTCTGCAGTGATTGATAACTGTGTTTTTAAGTGGCTGAAGGTATCAGGCTCAGCTTTGGGCTCTGTATCTCTTTCTCCATCCTCTTTGTAAGAACATGCTGCAATAGTACAGGACTGAAGGACCAGGCAGCTTCTCCAGCACCTCCTGTGTTCATGGCAGGGCTGGAGATGGCGATGGGAAAGGCGACTACCAACCCAATTTCCCTGCCTCAGCAGAAGCAGCACGGCTGATGAGGACAGGAGGGCTAAAAGGAAAGGAAATTAAACCCAAAACAAAGCACAGAGCAGGAAAGGGCATTTGTAACTACAAAATGATTCCCTCACTTTTGTCAACGCTCCCTCCCCATCCTGTAAGAGTTAAGGCTGCCAAGTAATAGGCACGGCGGAGTTTTCCCCTGGGTGGCAGCCAAGGCCACTCACCCCACTATTAGAGGCCTGACAAGCTTTGTCAATGCAATCTACTGAGCGCTGTGAGTGACAAGCGATCAATATTCCCCACTCTCATGGGTCATCACAGGTGACAGAGGTCTAAGTAATAAAACAGCCCTGGCTGCCTCCTCTAACTTAAATGCTTCCCCAGCCACAATATTTCTTTTTTGTCTGAGCGCCTCCAGCTAAATTCCTCCCAGCTCGAAGCATCTGATGGGGCGCAGGTTCTGAGGAACTGCAGTGAGTGGGGATTGCTGCTGGCCAGGCAGGCTCAGCAGGCACAGGTTCAATCAAGGGGACAGAGGAGCTGCAGGGCTGTCACCTGCCTGCCCCAGCCCCTGCCAGCCCCAGCCACGCCCCAGCTCTGCCACCCTGAAAACATTCACCACAACATTCCTCTTTGCCCTTCTTTGTGAGCCGCTCTGAGAATTATTGGGAGGAACTAGAAAAAATGGCATTATGGTGTCAGAAGACAAAGATGCTCTGCTGTAAATCTGAGGGAAGTGTTGATGGGACTGAAGTTCATGGGGCTGTTGAAGCAGCTGGAAACACTGACCAGGCAGTTCTTTACAGCAGAAAAAAAACCCTCCTCTCTTCCAAACACAACGCACTGGAAATGAGTGTGTAGATTTTAAGGGAATCCACTGCTCCCTTCCAATTGCCCACACTTACCCCTGCCAAGGAACGTAGCTCAGAATCCCAGGATATGATGAGCTGGAAGGGACCCCCAAGGATCCTGGAGTCCAACCCTCAGCCCTGCACAGGACCAGCCCCAAGAGTCACCCCCTGTGCCCCAGAGCATCATCCAAACCCTCCTGCAGCTCTGGCAGCCTTGGGGCTGTGCCCACTGCCCTGGGGAGCCTGGGCAGTGCCCACCACCCTCTGGGGGAAGAAGAACCTTTGGCTGAGATCCAACCTCAGCCTGCCCTGCCCCAACTCCAGCCCTTCCCTGGGTGCTGTCCCTGGTCCCCACAGAGCAGAGATCAGTGCCTGCCCCTCCTCTGCCCCTCCCCAGGAAGTTTAGACTGAGACCTTTTGGGACAAGCGGGGCAAGCTGGGCTGGATTTGTTCCTGTCCAGCCGTGCCCCAGCCAAGAACTACAGAGATTCTCCTATTTTTCTAGACCCACTCACCATTAAAGAACTTGTTCCTACAGCTGTATGCTCAGGAAGAGCTTAGGTTTCAAAAAAAGCAGCCATTTACAGCTCAGAACCCAAATTTAAGGCAGATGAGGGAAAAATCTCATGTTTTAGCCGTTATGAAAATTCTACCCCAAATTCCTGCTGTCAATAACCTTTATGGACACAAGCCATCAGTGTCCATCTGGGATCTGAATGTTGTCCAGTTTTTTCAGATGTTTAGAACCAGGTTTTATTTGGAATAATCCCTTCAACCAAACAGCTTTGCAAACACTGCACTTTGCTACATTCCTGGGAGACAGGCAAGGGATACACACCAATTAATGGGGAATAAACGGAGATGCAAAGGAGAGCCAGAGGCACAACTGGACACAAAACCCAACGGGTAGGTAATTTCACACTTTAAACTTTGAACAACAAATATGTCCTGGAAGAGAGTCTCTTCTAGGGGATGACTGTCAGCTGTAAGATTCTGTTTAAACAGGTGGTAGGAGGATGTTGTGTTGTTTGGAAATAATCGGTGCACTGTTTACACACTGCTCTCAGTGATCTAAGCCTGGATAAAAATAGACTATAATGCTCTAAATCTGCATTTTTACACATCTTCATCCTCTTTCATTACAAAAAGCAAATCAAACAGCTAATTCTACTTAAAACGTGCATTTATTCTGCCAGTTATCTATAATGATTACAAAAGTTTTCTAAATTCAAAAAAAGCAACCCAGTGACTTGTGCCAGTGTGGTTCCCCCAGGTAAGTCAGTGGAGCTGAAATGCTGGATCAGCAGGATTTTTTATCTGTGCATGGGGCTCTTTACCTGGAATGACTTGAAACAGGAAAAATAACCCAGGATATGGGACTATGTCAGAATCTTTAAAGGCTACCAAAGAAATCATCTTCTGTCCTAGAGAAACTGGGTTCTTCTTATGGCAAAATATAATAAATGGAGATGGGAATTCTGTGGCAACATCTTTGGAATGCACAGAAACAGATGAGGAAGCACATTCCCTAAAGGAAAACTGCCCTAACTCTCAGGATAAAATTAGCTGTCTAATAAAGAAAAGGTCAATATTCTGATGTAGGATTTGGTTCTCTAACACACTTGACTACTGGCCAACTCAACCAGCTGGACAAGCACTGGAGAAGAGCTTGTGGGAAGGATCTATTTCAGACCAAAGTAATCTTTTTAGTCACTAAATACAGCTGATTTTCTAACTGATTAGATGAAGGCTTGGCTGTTCCCGCATCAGTGCTGAGGGAAGGCTGCAGGACAGGAGCTGTACTGAGATGTGAAGCAGCAGATAAACACCCAGCCAGCCTGGACACAGCCCAGGCATTCCCAGGACAGGGTGATGGAGGGGTGGAGGGAAGGGAAGTCAGAGTAAGAGCAGAACAACAAAGCCAGCACCTTCTGGCAAGCACTGGAGTCCAGTGAGTTCTGCCTGAGGGGCAGGTCAGCTGCAAATGGATTTTCCCAGCAGGTTACAGAAGGAGAGCCACGTTTCACTGCACACCTGCCCTCCTGCTCCTGCTGATCCTAAAACACCCATTTTACACTGCACTGGATGAGCTCCAGGCTGCACATTCTCTCTGTTCTTCAGGAACAGGCTCCTCCTCATACAGGAGTTTAGATGCAGATAAAACACACAGAAATCAGGTGAGATAGAAGTAAAAAATGTGAAGCTTCATTTCGTCTCTCCAGAAGTTGACTGCTATTGTCTCCCAGTCAGCCATCCAACTTTTTGCCCCCTCTGGCCTGAGAAGCTTTTGACTTTCTCTAGATATGACTCCAGAGTCATTTAAAAATAGAGAATGAAGGCAGTATGGCTACAACGATCTGATAGCATCACATACAGCTCTTAGTCTAATTTATTACTCATGATGTAGTCATTAATGTACTCTGAACATGCACTCCACACTCCTCTCTAATGAAAAAGTAGCTGGGGAAGCTCATCCAACTTGCTTCAGAAAGTTGTGTCCCAAGAGACTTAAATGTCATCTACCCTTAGATTTATCCGAGGCTGAAGGAGATATTTTAAAACATATCTTCTTGTTATTCTTTTAAAAGATAGTTCCCTCGATGCTGAGCCTTGGAAGTTTAGCAGCTCTTATTACTGAGAGGGAACTAAACGAAAGCAATTGGTGTAATGGTTGTTCCACTGTGGGTACAACTGGCTTGCCATGTTCTGTTCTCATCCACTTTCATCTCCAAGTGTTTATCTGAGCAGCAAAAGTTACTGAGATTTTTCTTCTCATCAGCGAGAAGAGAAAAAACCTGGCAAAGCCAGACTGGGGAAAGCACAGGGAGAGAAACTATGGCAATGAAAGTCATTGGGACAAATTCAGATGGCACTCTGGGAAGATAAGAGGAACTGCAGAGACCAAAAGGCAACACAACCCCCATCCAAACTCCCAGCAAGGGTGGTCTGTAATTGGCACAGCACTGACTAACACGGGAAAGAAACTTTTTTAAAGCCGTCACACTTCTCTTCTCATGACCCCCCTGATCTGCTGGTGCCTCTGGCTGCAGAAGCTCCCAGCACACGCCAGGTCTGCAGGCTCAGTGTGCAGCCATGGCACTGGGATGATCCCATCCTCTAGAAATCCTATGGAAAGCTCAGGGCTTGGGAAATCATGGGCTACAGGCCCCAACAGTGCAACAGAAACAACTGCTAGGGAAGCACGAGGCTTCTTGGAGCATGAGGTAGAGCACACCTAAAAAAATATAATAATTAAAAACCCCAACAAACCAAAAAAACAAGAGAAATATAAATTCTGTCCCCCAGAACCACAGTAGGTTGTGCCTCAGCATGCAGTGAGAAGGCATATCATTCTTCTGGAGAAAGACCAGCTGCAAGGAAAAGCAAATGAACAACAGGTGAAATAAATAGGTATGTGAGCCTGGAAAGTGCTCAGTGGGAAGTGCTGTTTTCATGTGTCACGCCTATAAATCATCCATCCCTGACCTGTCCTTCAGGCACACTACCACCACCTGTAGCAGAACCACAGCCCAACACTTCCTGCAAAGGAAAGAGCAATATGCATTATCTGGATATGATGTTCCCTGCTGCATGCTCATTATGGTGCTAAAAGGCCAGCAGAAATATTTAAGACGAAGGAAGTCAACACATCTTCATTCCTGGCTGGTGAGCAGCTCTTCATCCTTACCATGCTGTATCAAGAAGGTTAACTGCAGTGTAATTTTGTCAGCATTTCCACTCTTTCTAAAGGACTTAAATACTCAAATCTAAACATGCAACTCAAAGACAGTTTTAACCTGCAGGATCATAGGCTGGGGGCAACTTTTTTCCTTCTGTGGACACACAGCAAATCCTTACTATTAATTTAGTCTAGCAGTTCATTTCTTTCTTTCAAGGTGTCATTTATAAGAAAAAAAAGACAAAGCTGAAGTTATTTTGACCGTAGGAGCTTGGACACAATAACCACTGAGCCCCAGACAGACTCCCCCTCTGTCTGGCCACTGATGTTCCTTAGTGAAACCCAGTGTGCTGCCCTGGGAGCTCCTGCTGGAATCCCCTCCATGAGGACCACTGAAGGGGCTGTGTTACTGTGCACTTTAAATGTCTTTCAGGTCCATGTTTACCTAAGACAGCATTATTTGAACACATACATTTGTGATCCAATTCACCTGGAGCGCCGCTCAACCCTACAGGAATCAGACAAGGACGTCCCAGATGGGGGCAAGGTAGAAAATCTCCTCCAATGCAAACCACCTCTGACCTCTGCCTTAATAAATTCTTCTGCAAATGACTGGGCAAAGTCCTGGAGCCTGTGTGCAGGGAAGATAAACAGCCCTCTTTGTCCTCGGGGCCAGAAGTGCCCATTGTATGGAGCTTGCCCAAAGGATTAGCGCTGCCACGATTATTTGTGTTATATGAGCTATTTCAGGAGCTAATTGACCCCGGCACAAAAGCCGGGTGAGAAAGGCTTTTGTAGCTAATAGAATGAGCAATACAGAAAAGGGTAAGGTTCTCTGAGCAACTGGGCCACAGCATACAGACACTGACTCAGTTTTAGCTGACAGCATCAAGCAGGGCAATCTAATCTCCCCAGTTAGCACTAAATCAGCCTTGTATAAATGAGCCCATGACAGAACACGGAGAAATGGGACTTGCTAAAAGGATAACTGAGGATAACTGCCTTGTGAAGCATAAATATTGAAGATGTTGGGAATCTTTCATTGCTCCAGCTAAGCATGGCTGGCAAGAGCTGTACCGGCAGAGCCTTTGGATACTCACATCTGCTTTTTGAGGGAAGCAAGTGAATGTCAGTGTGTACATGAGGTATTTTAATAGTATAGATATATATTCCCTCCCTCTCTGAAATGCTTAATGGCAGGGGAAGGTATTGACACCGAGAAACTCTGACAAGGCACAACCATTAATGATAAAACAACAACAGAATAAAGCAAAGCCATTTTCTCCTGGATTATGGACATGAGAAGGAGGGTGGACTAAGGCTGTAGTATAAGATCATCCCAAATTCATCTCCAAATTCACTTGTGAAGAATCACTATGGTTGAAGAAGACCTGTAAGATACTTGTGCAGAATGATGTATTTAAGGGGGAAAAGTGAAGCTGAATTTAGAACTGAACATATTTTTCTTGGCATTTAGTCACCACTCAGGAAAGCTGGTTTTATTTCAAGTTCAAAGCTAAACAGACATAAACGATACAGCAAAAAAATTAACTCACCCTGACCTTTCTGAAGCCACTGGAAAAGCTGCTGCAACATAATTCACTGCACATTCTGCACTAAATATAGTGCACAAAAGAACACAGCCTTGTAAATATGCAAACAGAAGAGAAATAATCATATTCATCATTTATTCATTGAACCTACATGGACCCCTCTCTGCACTATCCAAGGCCACCACAAGCAGAAAGGAATTAAACAGCACAAAATCCTTGTCAGGAAAAGCAGCAGAATTTATAAGTGCTCCACAAATGGGGTAATGAGGCAGAGAAAAGAGAAGGTCTCTGTGGACAGACTGAGCCTAAACCAGAGACAAAGTCAAGTCCACGTCTCCTGTGCTGAGACACTTCTAGTGTCGGATTATTATTCCCTTCATGTGTTACACCAGTTCTAGTGCCCTGCCCGAATGTGTCCCAGGCTTTCCATGAAGCAAAGATTTTCCAGACCTTTCTGCAAGTCCTACAGCACCATTCTGTGGGTCAGCACGAGGAGAGGACGTGGCAGCCCCTGCAGCTCCCACGACACAGCATGTCCCTGTGATCCCCAGGATGCTTCCCACTGTACTCCAACAGACCCTCAGCTCAAGGCACCACACCAAGGGTGTTTATCTGGGAGACACCTCCATCTCCAAGGTCTGCATCCATAGCTCAGAGCCAGCAGTTGGATGCTTTGACTCTATCACACACCTTTGGGCATGACCTTGTGAATCTACAAAGCTGGGAAGTGCTTTGAATACATTCTCACCCCCACCGACATCAGACAGCTCAGCGTGAGGCCACAGCAACCAACACATCCTAAATGTTGTTTATGAAGTCACCTTGTACTGATAATTATTTTTAATCATCTTGTGCAGAACGGTGTGTTCTGAGTGAACACCGATGTGGGTGGTGATCACACCTGCCTTGGCACACACAGGACCCACGGACTGTTCCCTGGGACACAGGGACTCACAGATGGGTTAAAGTCACTTATTGTTCCTGGGTCTCTTCAAACAAAGCAAACCTACTCAGCAGAGGTAATTTTTTAAGCACACTTATTTCCATGAAGCAAATCCAGTGTGTAATTCCAGGATTAGGCCGGAAACTAAGAAGCTTTCTGTTTTCAGCAAAGTTAGTTTCCATTTTAAAGTTTAGTTAGGCCAACTGAAGTTAATCAGAACATGGAATTTTGCAGTTTCACATACAGGGGTACACTTACTATGAGCAGAGACATCACTTGTAATGGATTTTTATACTTACAATCCAAATGGATGAGAAACAGGAAGAGGAAAGGAGGAGTAAGTACTAACATGTGTAATCCTCTCCAGCCTCACCACCAATACTGCAATCCTTGTGGGAGAGGTTTTACAGGCCATGAGATTCGTGAAGATCAAAAAAGATCTATTTCTAATGCCTCTGGAGGCATTAATGCCTCTAAAAACATTAGATGATAATGCCAAAATCTGAGAAGGCTCCTACAGAGCACCAACACATACCTCAAACTTTCAGGAAGGAGAAGGGAAAGAACCAAAATTGGATTTATCTGAATTTGGATATGAAGCAAGAGATACCACAGTTGGGTAAAACAAAAGTGTCTCGGATTCACTGTCAAAGTTGGCACATTTGTAGGAATTAAGGCTCTGCTTTTTTATGTGTATGCTTCTATAATCAAAACCTCAACTTTTAAAAAATAACCCAGACATGAGCATGTGCCTTCTGTTCCCTTAAACTTTTCACAATTCTAATAGAAACTGCTGGAATGCCCTGTCTAGATTTAAAAAAAAAGCATTGATGTGCTTTTCTACACACCCAAACCAACTGTATCACCACTTATAATCCTGCTTTAAACCAAGAAATAAATAACGCTCAAGACCAGTTTTTCCTCCTAATGATAATATTATCATAAATTTTAAGCAACTAAGGAGTTCATAATGAAAATATTTGGCAGTCCTAACTCTCCAAATACCTCAAATGAAATCACATCCATAAAATAAACTCCAGCCCCTTTCCTGCATGACATCTGGCTCATCAGCTGGAGTGGCAGAGGCAGCAGGGATGTGTAACCCTGGGATTCCCATGCCCATCTCTGCAGGACAAGGGAGCTGCAGAATGAACCCCTTCCAGGTGCCTCCTCCAGCACCTGCAGGGACCAGGGCAGGGACTGCTGGGAGCTCCAGGCAAGGGAGGACCATCAGCACTGGGGACTACGGGCTCTGTGCTCAAGAGATTTATAAAATGTTATCCCAGCAGACATAAAGAGCAGTATGGCAGTGCAAATGATTTTTACCAGGATGGATGTTTCTTGTAGTTCTGCTTCTAAATTGCTCACATCCTTTGAAACATCCCATCCTTCAAGAGTGGTAAAATAATCACTGAATAGAGTGAAACAATTAACAAAACTAAATGGAAGAAAATAAACATCTACTCTTGAGTCACTTACTGATGTCCTACAGATCACTTCTTTGGTGGAATTCAGTCTCCTAGAGAACAAAAGAGCTTTGAACTCAAAACTTCTCAGAAAATGTACTGGCCTAAAACTCCCCAAAGAGCAGATCTGTCATGGGAGGGAGCCAATTGCTGCTGCTCCCTCTGCACTAACCAGGGAGCTCAGCCTGCTCCACCACTGCAGTTGATGTTCTGCTGCCTCAGAGGTGTCCTGGAAGCTGCAAAAGACTTTGCTCATTTTAGGTTGCAAACACTGTAAGAATTCTGGGAAGGGCCTTTCTGGGCTGCAGGCTGCACACCCCTCCACACTGAATCTCCCTCTGCACTAAGGTGATGGGTTCTGAGAAGCTCAGGACCTTGATGGCAGGTTACACAGGGTTACTTCAGGATTTCCCACCCTCACTCCAGCTGTCTCAAGCCTACAAGGTAAAGCTCCCTTGGCCCAAAGCAAGGCCAACTTTTAGCCTGTTGTGTCCAACACTGAGTTACCAACTGCTCACTCTGTGCCTCCAAATCCAAGGTATAAATGCACACCCCATGGAATGGCTTACATTAGTGCCATTAATTCCTACTTTCAGCATAATCCTTCATCTGGGAGTTATTCCAAAACACAGGAGTTAATGACACTAATATAAACCATCCCAATGTAGCATGTGTTTCTTTAGCTTTTATTCCCATGACTAAATGTCTTTTTAATGCACTTTTATTTACCGTGATGGAAATAGTTTTTCCTGCTTTACTCCATCAGAAGTCTGGGTCTGTCACATTAACCCTTTTCTAGGCAAAGCTCTATAGACATATTTCCCATTCTGACTCCCAAATTAAAACCTTCTGCTGACATTCCAGCAGCGAACTATGGCCCTTTCAAGTGCTGAAAGGCCTAATGGGAACCCTGCAAAGAGGGACATTAATTGCCCCAGCAGGTTACAGAGTCTCCTGGTGCCAGGGTGCCCAGTGCTCAGCCAGCCTGGGAACAGAAAGCCTGGGAGCCTGGGAGCTTTGGGATTGAGGACCAGGGCTGCAGAGAGGCTCTGAGCTCCTGGTGCAGAACAGCTTTGGGTTCTATTCCCTGACAAGACTTTTAACCAACCTGAGGAGAAGTGGGGAATGAAGTGCCTTTGGATTTTCTCAGAGGTGTGAAATACAGGCAGAGGGGGAAGTGGATTGGAGGGATGAAGGAAAATAACTGCTATTCCCCAAAGAAGGTATGGAGAAATTCCTGATGAAAAAGTGTTATTTTATTGGAGGAAGTGGTTGAGGAGGGGAAAAGCACATAAAAGGAGTAATGAAAAGAAAGCAAAGCACGTTATTTTGTCTCCAGTCTCCTTCCTCCCCTCCCATTCCCCCAGGCAGAGCCCATCCTGTACTGGCCCTTCCAAGCTGCACTCCCTTCACCCTGCTCTCCTCGCCCTCCCAGGCACCAAATGATTTGGTTCACCAAATTTTCCTTTCATTTTTTTCCAAACCCTCCCTGCTAAGTTTACTTGTCCAATCCTGTTGTGTTCTCTCATGTCCTCCTTCACTGCTGCTGAGCACAGGGCAGTGAGAAAGGGCAGGAGATGGAGGGCTGAAAAAAGGCTGAAAAGTAAAACAAAAGCAATTTGCCTCTGAACACTGCAGTAAGGGACAAAGTTTAAACATTCTGAAGTGTTTGGTTCTCCCTTCCAGTTTACCTAATGCTGCTCAATATGTAATCTCCTTTTTAAAGCCTTTAAAAGGAAATCCACAGAGCCACCCTTAAAGTGCCCTTGGTGTTTTACTAGAATGCATCCATAAAGGAAATACCTTCAGGCAGTGACACTGCACTGCATTAACCCAGTAATTCATGGACAGCACTTCTCCAGAGTTACACACTGTATAAATACACAGCATATGAGCAGCATAAACATGGGACAGCTGCCAAAATATAATTCTGTTTCATAAATCTGAGATTTTCAAAGAGTCATAAATACAGGGGGACCAGCTGCCCCCAGAAGTCAATAGACTCGGGCCTAATAGATGGATTTCAATAAATTCAGGCTAAATCCTTACTGCAGAAGATGTCTATTGATACCTTCTGCTAAGACTTCAAAAAGCACAGAAGTGTTTTGAGGCTCTCCCTTTTTATTATGGGAGAGATCCATTTCAAAAAAATTCTCTATTAAGTAAATTCCTCCATCTGATTAGTTTCTTACAGTAAAGATCATTTACCCCTTGGGTTTAGATTTGGAGCATAAGAGGCTGAGACTGAGATTTTTGTGGGGAACGGGGAGATTAAGAAGAAGTAAGTTTTTAATTTAAATAGAAAATGTTTTGAATATTAACTGGTTGATCTGAAGGTTCAACAAGGAGCGCCGTAGGCAAAGAGCTTGTTCTTTGGCACAGACACCCCTGAGGGGAGGGGGAGCTCAGAGGGAGGGCAGGAATGCAAACCTCTAAACATCACAGATCTGTCATCACAACCACCAGAAAATCAGTTAGCATCAGTTTGATTTTAATTTTGGCAGCGAGATAATAAAGCCGCAGTAAGGGTGAACGTAGTGAATTCTGACAGAAAATGAGAGGGAGAAAGAATAAGATGTGAAAGCAAATCTAGTTCTTCTACAAGACTAATCTTAGATACAGAAGTTAACGATAAAAACACGCATTTCTACTTCAGTGGTTTTCTCTTACCCATTAGAAGTTAAAATGGAACCTACTCAAAAGAAACAGCTTATTAAGAACATCCCATCATGAACACTCAGGAGCATTTTGCTTCAGTAAAGCCACCCTGGTTTCTCTGGGGCTCTGGAGCTCCCAGGGCCATTCCCTGGTCAAGGCAAGGCTGGCACAAGTGGAGGGTGGCGATTCCTCAGCCACGGGGCCTGGCCTTCACTGGCAGCTCTTTGTACCAGGCAGGAGCACAAGTGAAAAGAGCCATCATAAAACCAGCTTTGAGTTATTCCAGCCTGAGATACTCTCTCCTTACAGCCCCTGCCTCTCTGCACCCCTGGATGCTGCAGCTCCAGCTACACAATGCTGGGGTGAGTGCCAGGCACTGGCAGGAGCAGCCTCTGCCCTCTATGGCCAAAGACAAACCCAGAGGATGAGCAGAGACAGCTGCCAGCACAAAGAACAGTCAGCAAATATCCAGGTTGTATTTTTAATGATTATTGATTTATTTTATTTTTTTTTATACTATGAAACGAGGATGAAGGATTTAAAGCCACCATGAAGCAATGGTTGGTTTAACCTTGGGCACCAATGCCTGAAATGCCAGAGCTCCAGGTGGGCTGGCAGAGACAGCTCCTTTTTGCGTGTGCAAAATGACTTTCTGACTCCTTCTGACCACCAGTCCAGTTGTTCTAGCTCTCTTGCTGTTGAAATTTGAGAATGTGCAGTGCTTCCTTCCCAAGAACTCTTTGGGAGCAATATAAAGGTGACATTCTTTGGAAGATGCAACCTGTAACCAAAGGTGTCCTTAACTTCCATGGGGATGTGTTCATGAGCCTCTGTGGGACACTGGAAACCTCTCCATTAAAAATTCCCAAAATACCTTGTGATGTGGAGTGAATGAGACTTCTTGAATCTTGGGGTCACAGTTCTGGACTTCTTGGAAAGAAAACCTTCCAGAAGAATACAGGAAATGGCTCAATCCACACTCAGGCAAGCACTCGTGGGTTTTTTCCAGGGGCCAGACACATTAGAATCAATACTGCACATACCTGCTGAGGACCAGGAGTTGCTTGCAAGAGGAGAGAAGCAGACTGAGAGCTTGCTGGAATACCACGTGCATGGGTAAGAAATACCCTCTTGGTTTTACCCACAACTCAGCATTTTCTCTGGAGAACACCCTTCCAGCAGTGCCATATCCAGTTATTATTACACCACAGTTCATGTGAGTACCCAAGTGTTACATCTGGTAGATATGGATCCCTAAAGCAACCAGAAAATGGAGATTTATGAGCCTGCTACTACTTCAGGTAATACATCCAGCCCTTGATCAGGCAGTACAGACTCATGCTTGAAGAGCACGAACTCTTGGATCTATTTGCTTCCCAGGCACAACTCCACCCAGGAACTGTCACCTCCACAGCTGGGTGTCTTCAAATCCCCCTCATTACCTGACCCCTCTCCTCATCTCTTCTTCAAAGTCCCACCTGGCTTGGCAGAGGAGTGCAGTGCACCTGTATGGCACAGTCTGCAAACTCATCCCTTTTTGGGGGTTGTTTTGTTCCTGTTCTCCCTGTGGCAGCACTCACAATACCGTGTCTCATTTCCAGACATTCAAGGAAGCACAGCACACTTCCAAGGCCCTTGGAATCAAAAGACAGACAGGTGCCCAGGGAAAAAAATAAAAGAAAAAATAGTTAGGAGAGAGAAACAACAGTGGTAGAACAGAAAGTGGTCATTGTCTTCTCCCTTTGGTCACTGACACTCTTTTAGAGCCAAGATAAAAAGCAGCCTGTGAAAAGCCCTGCTATTCATTTTCCTTGGTACTGAGATCACAAGAAACCTGTCGGGATTTTTGGTTTGGTTTGTTTTTGTTGCTGGGGTTTTTTTTTATTTTTTCTAAAAAGACATACCAGACTTTTCTCTAAAAAGACATTTGGAAAAAAGGAGATAGGATTGCTTTAGGCTCCTCGAGGATTTCCTGCAGGAAGCACACTGCAAAATGACGGAGATGACAACATGTGCTTTCCAAAACACAATTTCTCCGTGGATGTTGATATTTTACACACCACACTCATATTCTAAAAATAGATGACTAAAAAACAAGACTTAAAAAAAACAAAAAAAAGAAATGGAACCAAAAATTCCCGCAGTGTTTTCTCCAGCAAGCTCTAAGTGCACAGTCCATCTTTCTTAAGTGCAATACACTCCACTATCAATTTGTGCACTGGACCATTTTTCCTGAAAGCAATATCCCCAAACATAATACAGTGTTTATTTAGCTCTACAATTGCATTACCAGTGTTTCAGAGTTTAAAACAAAATGAAGACAAATCAAGAGACCTTGGTAAAAAGAGGGAAAAAAGCATCTTACATCAGATTCAGGAAAGCTGCAAGAGATGCAGAAAGCACAAGGGACCAGGATTTGTATCCAAAGAGCTGAAACACATGGAAGGACCAAGGAAAGGCCATCCAAGATGTGCAGGCACAGACTGAGGCATCTATTACTGTGAGAACACATGGACTTGTTCTCCATCTGGCAACTGCTTCCCTAGGAACCCTACCTGTTTGCAGATGAGAGATCCTGCTGTTTGCATCTGGGCAGGAGGAGAATGGGGCTGCATCCTTGGGGTCAGGAGCATGGCAATGGTTTGATGCAGAGCAGGGAATGGCTATGGAACTCCTACAGGTGTTGGCTTGATCAAAGCTTCACTCACCAAAGAGAGATCTCTACTTTACACATGGCAAAAACTGAGGTTCCTAAAGCAAATTAGAACCAGGTTTAGAGTTTCGAGCTGAGCCCCCATGACTTGTCGTCTTATGGATAAATTCTGCAGCCATCCAGTGCTTTGGTTTGATTGTCCACAGGGCTACAAATATCACAGCTTGAATTTTTGCCACTGGTTAGCAAAATTTACATTTCCTTGGAAAAAGGAGTTGAAATACAATGAACAATTCTTTTTAAATTAAATAAGCAACACAGCTGATTGTTTTCTTATACCACCACACTGAGCTCCCCTCAACAAATGCTCCAACAGAAACTACCAATAATACTAATAATCATCCAGAGATTCTGTGCACAAACAGTCTAGAGCCCAAAAGAACCCAAAGGCATGCTGGAACCATCAAGTTACAGCAAGTTTATTGTTTTTGCATTGCATGTCTTACAAGACAACTTCACTTGTTAAATATGCTAAATTCCACTTTTAATTTATGTATGACTGAACATCCCTTATGAGGTTTCAAGAATGGCTCCTTCTAATTATGGCTCCTATCTGCAGCTCACTTTACATACACAACAGAAGTCCTTTACAAAGTTTGCTTATAGGTCTGTACAGGTTTAAATCCATTAATATTGCAAGGATTATGTTCACCTGGAGGGCAGGTTTGCTTCTCCACAAAGAAAACCTGCATGTAATTAAAGAACAGCTCCTTCACTCCTGCCTAACGTGGCTGCACCAGGCATCAGATACACCAGTGTTAGTGCACACCAGGAATTGAGAGAGCTACTGAAAAGCTGCATTTGGCGTAGGAGACTGCAGCCCCTCAATGTAATTAGACTTATTAATGATATTACCCACAAGGATGCCAAGCACGATGATGTTCCCTGTCACACGAGTAGCCTTGTCCTCATATGACACAAGTGTCAACAACAGCCCCATGACAACATGGAGAGCTGCTTTCTAGGCTTAGAGCCTGCATTTCTATTTAGCAACAACGCCATTTGTACTTGAAACACAAGCCCTCCCGTTTGCTGCCTCCCCTGTTTTAATCCAGATACTCCCTTCTCCCTGCTCTACCACTCTTGACTGAATCTTTTCCAAGAGATCCTGACACCCAGGAAACATCCAGCACCCCAGCTCGGAATGCTGGCCAGCACTTTGGAACACTACACAGGATATTTTGGGTTGGAGGGGACATGGGCAGGGACACCTCCACCAGACCAGGCTGTGCAAAGCCCCATCCCAAGAGATGTCCTCCTGCCATCCCTCACCCTGACCTGCTGAGATTTTCAAAGTTCATCAGATAAAGTCCATTTTAACACCGAGAGAAACCACCAGTACTGCTGCACGTCCCTCCTGCACTGGATTCGACATCTCCCGTATCATCTCAGGGAAGTGTTAGTTGCCCAAAGTGAGTTTGAATCTCTGCTGGCATCTTGAAAACATATCAAGTGATGCAAATTCCTGAGTGTGGCACTGGGCACCAGCCCTCCAGAGCCCCCCGAGTGCCTGTCCCCGGCCAGCTGGCAACTGCTCCGTGTGTGCCTTCCCCAAAACTCGAGTGCCAGCAGCACAACAAAGGCAGGAGCTGCAAGGGGGAACATAAATGAGCTTCATGGTGTGTGCACATGCAGGGACTGCCAGCCAACCCTCCCACCGGGCAGGGAGCACTGGAGCCAGGCAGGGAATGTGGGATAGGGCAGGGAATGTGGGATAGGGCAGGGAATGAGGGAGCAGGGCAGGGAATGAGGGAGCAGGGCAGGGAATGAGGGATAGGGCAGGGAATGAGGGAGCAGGGCAGGGAATGTGGGAGCAGGGCAGGGAATGAGGGAGCAGGGCAGGGAATGTGGGACCATGCAGGGATGTGAGAGCCAGGCAGGGATGCAGGAACCAGGCAGGGAANGGAGAGGGCAGGGAATGAGGGAGCAGGGCAGGGAATGAGGGATAGGGCAGGGAATGAGGGAGCAGGGCAGGGAATGTGGGAGCAGGGCAGGGAATGAGGGAGCAGGGCAGGGAATGTGGGACCATGCAGGGATGTGAGAGCCAGGCAGGGATGCAGGAACCAGGCAGGGAATGCAGGGCAGGAAGGCAGGACTGGGCAGGGATGCGGGATTGGGAAGCCACGGGCAGCCCAGCCCAGCCTAGCCCAGTGCAGGGATGGGAGCGACAGGAGCAATGGGAACAATGGGAGCAGCCACAGCCCCTGTGCCAGCGATCCCTGTCCAAGCTGACACCCTACGAGTGATCCCCAGCAGGTCTCACTTGGAGCCAGTCTGATCCAAAGGGCTGTGTGGAAGTCTGGGAGCCTCTCTGGCAATTCTACATGGAGACATGAGGCGTGAGGAAAGCACAGAGGAGGGAGAACATTAGAGAAAACACGCCAGATTTTGCAAGTGTGGACATGGCCTTAAATTTCTATTGGCCAGGAGAAAACAAACTGTTGCCCTTCTAACCAGCCCTGCTCAAAGCACATTCTTTTAGACAACAAGCTGGCCAAACATTTATCCCAGCCAGGACAGAGATGGCTTTATCTTTGATGGAAGTTGGCAGGAAGGAAGCCAAGGAGGCTGAGCTGCTCTGGGTTTGCAATGAGAGAAACGATTCCCAATGTCCACCTTACACCCCCTTCCACAGTTTAGCAGAGGGGAACGCTGAATCATTTGCCTGCACATCAGGACACAGACACACTGTCCCACCCCACAGCTCAAGGCCCACTGGTTGTTTTTAGCTGAAAAGTGTTTCCCAGAGCCTGGAAGATCTCAGAACTTCGGAGCAATTAAAATTCACTCCATTTCCTTCACCTGTTCTGCTGTGTTGTCCAAAAATGTCTGTGCACAGTTTATTCAGTGTGGCTTACTTGCCTTAAACACGGAAAGAAGCTGTACAAACAAATCCTTCTAGGGAAATCTATGGGCTTTAACATACTGGACTACACTAACCTCTGGAAGAGAACAGAGATATCTGTAAACTCACACTTACAAAGTAATTAAGACTGAGTAAATGAAAATGCTCCAAGAGTTTGGTACTTCCAGCAGCCAGGCCTTCTTTTTGGCATGAATCCTCCCTTTTTCCAGTGAGTTGCACTGGGAGGAACTGAGGGAATGGATGGGTTAGAGAGGAGGTGGGGGATGCTGTCAGCACACTGGGGCTCATCAGGAGCCCCTCCATGAGAGAGGTCCATGCTGGAGACACGGGCGGCCAGGCTGCTCGACCCACCTCCCTCCCCTCCACGTGCCCATCAATCTGCTCCCCCCTCCGCCGTGGTTCTGTGGATTGACTGATTATATTTATCACACTTGTAGTTCACAGGGCAATGGTTTAAATTTCATTCAATACACTCCATCTGGGAGCGCTTTTAAAACACACCCACAAGCACATTTCTCCCTCTCACCCCGCACCCCCGCAGCGATCAGCCATCTGTACTCTGGAAACAAATCCTAAAAAATTATTCTAAATTAAAAACTCATTTTAAAAGAAAAGTAGTATTAAACTGTTTTATAAACATAATAAACCACAGTAAGCCTTGGTTGCAATAAATATCCAACTCTTGCCTACAGCTATTAGAATCCACAAGCGTATTTTTAAGTTTGCTAGCAAACAGTGTATTTATTCTGACCATGATTTGTCTTCTGTGGTTTAATGCTCTCTCATGTTTCTTTCATATGTTTACAGAGGTGGGGGGAGAGAAGAGAGAGAGAAAAGCAGGCTGTCCTGAAATCTGTTTCACATTCCTGTAAGCCCTGATGGCTTTCTGAAGCACTGCCACTTCTGCACAGGGGCTGGCTCAGCCTGGGGACAGTGACATCACAGACATGTACTGTCCCCTCCCCTGCCTCAGTTACCTTGATTAAATGTGGTTAAATTAGTCATAAAAAATACTGAAAGGAGAACAAGAGCAAGTTGTGGCCCATAGTGCAGAGAGGCACCATGGTGGGAATTTGCTGCCTCCAGCAGAGGTGTCTACATACAAAAATAAGGGTATTCATGGGAGGGTGGAGGAAGCAAAGAGAAAAGAGAGGCAGATCAGGGCAGCAACTGAAGATGGGCGTAGACATGGTATGAAAATTAACATTAAATAATTGGGTCATATGTAGGGTAGAGGTGGCTTAGCCTTGTAGCCCTAAGATAACACCCATGTGCTACTCGGTAACCCCAAAGAAATCAGGATGCTAATTATTTCTGCCGTATGAGGGAAAATACCCTATTTAAACATCTCAAAGCACTTATAATGCAGCAGACCTGTTGGTTCACCAGTAAATTCTGAGCACTGTTGAGAAGGAAAGAAATAATGTCCCCCCAGGCTGATGTGAACCCTGAAAACCAGGGGGTGCTTTGTGTGGCCAAGGGGCAGCCCTGGAGCTCCCCCAGCTCAGCCCCTTCCCCGGAGCCTCAGCAGCCAGCCAGGAATCCCAGGATGGGGAGCCATCCAAGCCTGGCTGTTCCCAGGGCACTGGCAGGAGGGGACAGGCTGCACCCTCCCCCAGCCCCACACAGCCATTCCCACCACAGCTCTGGAGATTTATGTCAAAACACTCTGCATGAGGCCATGCAATGATTTCAGAGGAGAAGTACCGTTGATTTTTATCAGATGTTGGAGGCTCTGGGTTTATAAACTGATGGAACACGCGTCAGTGAAAGCCCCTAAGCAGTCCTGCTGCCTTCAGATGTTACTGGCACATGTATTGCTTTCATGAGACCTTGTGAGGAAAACCTGTGCTCCACTGCCTGCTTGTCTTGTGCTTTGTGCCTCCTGGAATCATCAGATTTTTATTTCATTTAATTCTTACTAGTTATCTTACCTAGATGGGATCTGACCAAAACAGAGTTGGTCAACTCAAGGGTCTCCAAAAAGGAGGACACGTTCCCTGCAAGAACTGCACCAGGGCTGGTGGATTAGGTAGTTCCAAAATGTGCATTAAAAGAAATTCAGTGCAATAAGGTTAAATAAAAAGCTATTCCTTCCCATTTTCAAGACAATTATAGCTCATGATGAGTGAGTAACTAATACAAGTTAGATTTTAATGACTGGAATTTATAATGTTACCCAAAAAAGAGGAAAAGGAAAGTGATGGAGGGCAAAGAAGTTCTAAGCAAAGCCCACACTAAAGAATTTATAATCAAGAAGAACAAACATTCTCTTTGGGAATTACTCTAGGCAACACAGCAAAGAATTACAGCACATAAACTAAGGTTACACAAACAGTCTAATAAAATCGTGGGACTGATTTATGGAGCAGAGACATCTTGTAGTGTACTTCCATGGACAGCAGTTTCTGCTCAGAAGAACAACCATGTTGTAATTAGTAAAAACCAAAACAGCATCCCATCTAAGAGGGGACAATAATCAAAACCAAACACATAAATAAATAAATAAATAGCCCAAACTAACAAAGTCAGTCAAACTCTTGGAGCTATAGGCAGATACATGAAGTAATGGCTGGAAAACTTCGATCTTCCCTGAAATAACGTCTATAAATGTGTGCAAACACAGATCTACTTAACTTGTAATGCAAAATCTTAGTTCCCTGGCCAAAGCACAGGGCAGAAATGCACACAGTGATGCCTGGGGTGCCACAGCTCAGCACATCCCATGGGGCAGAGCACAGCTTTTCCCAATCCCAGTGCTGATTCCTGCTTTCCATACACTTTATTCAGGTCTGTGACAAAGGCCAGAGACAACATCTCGGTGTACAAAGCCAAGAGAACACCATCACACCATCAGTGCCTGTGCCCAGCAGCCCAGCCTTCCCAGCCCTCCGTGCCCCCCATTCCCACTGCTCAGCTTGGCAGCCACTTCAGCCTCTTGGCTTATTGACACCCATCCCTGTCCCCTCGTCCTGCACATCACCAGCACAGCCACAGCACGAGCCCTTCATGCAATCTGTCCTACAATTACAGTCAACAGCATCCCAGGGACAGGGGGTGGGATGACACCAGGTGTTCCCATGGTTTGTGTGATGGGATTCACATCATCTCACGCAATCGTGGCTCTTACGCAGCAAATCTGTTTTAAATATAAGCCTTATTCATGCAGACAAAGTACAAGCAACACCACAGCCTTAAGTGTTGGCTCATTTAGGTTGTAGCCACTATTCTCCTCCCCTCCATGATACAGAAAGGCTCTGAAACAGGTCGTGGTGTTTGTTGCCATCATCACTTTTAAACTCTCTCAGGTAACTGTCTGAAACCCTACAATGGGTCTGATACACGAGGTGGGACGGGACTGACAAAACAAAGATGGGCCAGGAACACAGAAGGTTTCCCCTTTTCCAGTGTGGATTAAAGTGAGCAGAGAATGCTGGAAGAGGACCATGCAGGGCCCGTGTGCCATCGCTGCTCCCACCACAGCCCATGGCCTTTGGGAGCTTTCATGAAGCCTCATGGAGAACAGGCTGGGAAAGCAGTGAGGCTCCTTTAAAACAGATTTTCCCAGAGAAACTTCCAGAAGGAGCGGGCTTGAAACAGAACTAAAGAGTGCCATCTGCTGCAGAGAGCTGGAGCGGCCTCGGGCCCTGTGAGCGAGGCAGGGGCAGTGGTGGTGGAGGTGGCACTATCTGGGGCAGGGACGGCTGGCAGGGCTGTCTGGGGGACAGGGCTGTCCTGGGGACAGGGCTGGCTATGGGGACAGGGCTGGATATGGGGACAGGGCTGTTCATGGGGACAGGGCTGTCCTGGGGACAGGGCTGTGCATGGGGACAGGGCTGGGGACAGGGCTGTCCTGGGGACAGGGCTGGCTATGGGGACAGGGCTGCCCATGGGGACAGGGCCGAGGGTTCCCTGCCCTGATCCCCTCCAGTGCTGCCCCCAGTGCTGGCACTGCCGTGCCCCCCGTGGGTGTGGGTTGGGAGCTGCTGTGGGGTGTGGGAGCCTCGGGATGGGGGCTTTGGGACCTCGAGGTACCCCAGCAAAGTGGGGCTGGAGAGAACAGCACAACTTCATCTCCCGGCTGGAACACGCCCATGTTGTCTTTTGCTCCAGCTCACGACTTGGTACCTCAGAGGATGCTGCTCAAGCCTGGAAGAGCGAGGTCTGAACTTCAGAGGGTTCCTGCAGCTCACAGCGAAGCAAGTCTCGAGTAAAGCAGAGCTCAGAGCACATCCAGCCATTGGGGACGTGCTGTCCCGGGGCAGAGGGACAGGCTTAGTGCCAAGTGCCAAGGGCTGAGCTGCACCCCGGGCAGCATCCCCGGCACAGCATGCCTGGTACAGCACCCCTGGCTCAGCATCCCTGGCACAGCATCCCCGGCACAGCACCCCCGGGCAGCATCCCTGCCACAGCATCACTCCGTGCCCACCCCTGGGCATCCCCCTCCTCCCAGGCACGGCAGCGCTGTGGGACCCGAAGGTACCCCCTGAAAACGCCCCTCATCTCCCCCTGCATTGGCACAGCCCCTCCGACCACCCCTCCTGTCCCTGCCTTTCCCGGCGAGCGGCGCCCGCTGGTTCGCAGCCTGCAGATGGTGCTACCGACCAGCTTTTGCCCACTCCGACACTGTTCTAAGGACAGACACCCGTGCACGGGCAGCGAGACACCCACCCCAAGGCTCCCTCCCACCCCGGGCTCTCTCAGCCCTCCCGACACTGCGATCCCCCCCCTGCAGCATCCCCGTACCGGGGTGGGGCAGGACGGTCCACAGCAATGAAGCGAGTTTGGGAAAGGATCGCCTCGGAGAAGCTGCAGAGCAGACGATGCTGGTGCTTGCAGGCATTGTCCTCACCCAGCAGGAATTCACCCCAGGCAAGGGCTGAGTCCCTGTCCTGGGCTGACCCTCTGGCTGCTGCCGCCCCTCTCCATCCTTCATCCCATCCTTCATCCCCATTCTTCATCCCATCCTTCATCCCCATCCTTCATCCCATCCTTCATCCCCATCCTTCATCCCCATCCTTCATCCTGGGAAGCTCGGCTGGCACAAGCAGAAGTGCTCAAAGCTAAACCAGAGCTCTGCAGCCTGTGCCCATCCCTGTTACAAATCGGATGTAATCCTATTAAATCCATGATGCTTTGGTAACTCTAGGATACAACAATGTTGCAGCTATTTCCTCAGCAGCAGCACAATATTTTTAATTAATTGAACTCATAACCCAACATATTATAGGCAAAATAGGTGGCAAAAAGCGCCACAAACAACAAAATGGACCTCTTGGGTTACAAAGTTCAAAGCTGTCACTAGATCACAAACTGATGTTGACAAATAAAAACATGGTTCTACTCTGAAGGAAGAAAATTCTTTGAATTCCCACATAGACATTATATTTATGTGAAAATCCTCCATTTTATTTAAAGCAACTTTCCCCCAAATATATCACAAAATGTAGGTCCTCTGAGTGCAGCTGGAATACCTCCACAGCAGCAGCCAACGCTGGATTCCCCAGAAGCAAAGAAAATCACTGTATTCCACAATCCTCTTAAACCCAACGACAGCTGAAGAAGCTGAGCTGCCTTAATAGACTGGGCTGCTTTTATGGCTTTATCCTGCAAGATGCCAAGTATTCCTGCTCGGGTTCAGCAGAATCCTTCAGGACAAGCTTAGCTTTAAATACAGGGAGAGTTTTGTTGAAGTTAATGGTGCTGCCCAGGGGCTTAAGATTAAGCACATGCTTAAGTGCTTTGCTAGGCCTGGACCCATCCTTACAAAGATCAAGCTCTGAAATTTTAGAGTCTGACTGTATGTTTAACTGTTTATGTTGAGACTGTCAAACTTTTGGCATCTTATTATTTCTGCAAGAGAAATATTACATTAGCCATAGAATCCTGAATAATTACTGATTTGGAGAAACTACAGACAGGGTGACTGGAAGCACAGACCTGTTTAGAGTAAACAGAGAGTTAACAAAAAGACTTTAAAAAAAATTCCTACTGACATTTTATACCTAAAGCCAAGTTCTGACTCTTCCTGCCCGTGTTACTGCTCACAGGAGAGGGACGCTGAGAGCTTTGGTAAAGTCCTGCTCTAACCAGGCAGGGCCACTGGGGCAGGACAAGGAGCAGCCCAAACTCCAGGGCAAAGGACAACCAAGGGAAAACACTCCAGGGAAAGGCACAGGCCCAGGGACCCACCAGCCCAGGACACCCCAGCTAACACTGACTGTGCCAGGAGGGGAGTTTCATACTTCCACAGAGTCACAGAATCATTAATATTCATTTTGAATCATCAAAACCCCTCTGAGATCATGAAGGCAAACTGTTCCCTCAGCACTGCCAAGGCCACCACTGACCCTGTCCCCAAGTGCCACATCCACATGTCTGTTAAATCCCTCCAGGGATGGGGACTCCCCCACTGCCCTGGGCAGCTGTGACCATGAACAACCCTTTGGGTGAAGAAATTTTTGCTAATATCCAACATAAACCTTCCCTGGCTCAACTTGAGACCATTTCCTCTCCTCCTGTCACTTGTTACCTGGGAACTTGGGAACTTCCCTCCTCCTTCATCTCTTCCTTCCATGCTCCTCCTCCCTCTGCATTTTGCTTTTCTCTTACAAGCTGTTTGAAAAGCTTTGAGGAAGCAACAGTCTTCTAAAAGGAGTTCATGCAATATTTCATATAATAGAGCTAAAAATGGGAGAAGAACTCTTATGAAATGCTGATAAAGAAAAACCACTAAATTGCTGTAAAGCAACCTGGACCAAGTAAGATGCTACTGGTAATTAAACTGTCACTGGTTTCCTTGCCTCCTTTTTCCTTAAATTCTCCTAATCTATAATTTACTTTTTTTTCTCCAATGTACTGAAAAAAGTAGGAAAATGCTACCTGTTTATTAATGCTTTTGTTTTAGTGATCTCTATTAATGTTCATTTATAAACTTTAAAAGGGAATATGAGATTTGTTACAGCAAAACCTGTACGTACATTCTGAGCTGTAAACAGACAAGGCTTATGTCATTTGAACAACCAAAGTTTTCTGGAGCTGGGGTTGACATTCTTACCACCTTTTCAGACTGAACAAATAGAATAGTAAAAGGTCCCAGAAAACAATTTATACCTATGGAGTTACAGGTTTGCCAAAAATTATTCTTCATAAATTGGGCATCAGCTCTGTGGGCAGGACACAGGTTGGCACTCTGAGCCTGCTCAGCTACTGAGGTACAGAAGATCACAAACAATTTTATATACATTATTTATATTGAACAGTCAACCATGCTATCTTGAGGCTGAGCCTTGTAGGGCTGTATTGGAAAACGAGCAAGACATGGGTAATCTCTGCAAAAGGCTAAACCAGGGACACCCCTGAACGCCTGTAATTCCACTGCCATGCCTTTGTCTCACAGGAGGAGAGCTGTAATTATATAAGCATGTAGAAACAGTTCAAATGCAACTGTCCTCAGGCTTCAGTCTCAATAAGCTGGATAAAATGAATTCGCCTAACTAAAAAAAAACCACAAAAACACAACAACCCCCAAAAAAAACCAAACGAGGGAGGAGGGAGTGGGGAGAGGGAGAGAGAAAGAGAATAAGGTATGTGAGAAAATGTTTCTCAGGCTCTTTCTGGCTGATTGAGCTAATTTACTGTGGAATGGGCAGCAGCCTATCTTTAGATAAATGCTAATGAGGACGTTAATGCTTTCTTCAGTCTGGCTGCTACTATTATGCTGAAAGGGAAGGTCAACAGCTAATAAACCCAGTTAACAAGCCATTCTGAACTTCACTTTAGCTTAACACTCTTCAAAGTTGCAGTCATTAAATCCATAGGCTATTAGGAGCTGCCCTCCTGTTTTCACTACGAGCAAAGGCAAACTTTCAATGTAGTCATTAATTGAATTAACAGACTCTAATCCAATTTGATGTAGTGTAAATTGAAATGCACATAAGAGTGAAGATGAGTGGAAAGGAGTTTCCCCTTTCCAGGCGGCTTTGTGTCAAACTACTTCTGTTCTCACTGTCACATGCCTCCCATGAAGGGTGCTCTCATGTACATAACCCTTAACATTAGCTACTCTTTGATATGAATATAGTTTGCTAGAAGAAGACACAGGCTGGCAAGACAAAAAACACGTCTTACAGCTTATTAAACTCCTTAGCTCAGTGAGATAAACTGGTAAGCAAAGATCTTAAAATATATTGCCACCATTGCATTGTGTTAGGCTGCTTTGAAGTAGAAAAATATCCCACAGGCTTGGCAGAGAAGGAACCCGGGGAGGGGAGATGTTCAGTGGAGCAGGTCCAGGGGCAGACAAGCAGGGGAAGAGAAGCCTGAGCATCTTGTTTGCCAGCAGGATCAACAGCTCCCCTTGGAGAAGCCTGAACTTGAGCCTACAGTGCAAACACCGGCCTTTGTCTGCCAGAAGGAGCTGAAGGAATGACACCGACCACCAAAAATTCCTGTATAAAGTCTCTTTTTTTAACCCTTACTCTCCCCAAAACCCAGTACTGGGCTCATTTCAACACAGAACCCATGAGGGTGGAAAAAGGAAGTTTAGCAGGGAATTCAGTCATAGAGGACATGAATTTCTCTAGTCCCTTACAGAAAGAACTGTATTCCAGGGACTTGAAAATATCTAGGTTACCCATTAATCCAAATAAAACACAAAGGCAAGGGAGCTAAGACAGTTATCCACATACAAAGTACTGGCAAGAGTGAGATAAAGCTATTCTAAGCCTGCAGAGAGCATTTATAATATTTCTTTAATATTGACCTGCATAATTGGCCTCCTCACACACTACCGGAGCAGAAATCCAAGCTTCCATTATCAGAGATATGAAGATATAAAACCACATTCAAGAGGCAATAGGACATCTGGAGAGGAAAATGCATGCGTATCCAAATCATTGTGTTCTTTCAGACACAGAAAAATACAATGGAGCTTTAGAAATAACTAAATATAGTAATTTGAGTTCAACTGTAATTAAGGAAGAAAAAAGCGTGACTTCCCCCCATCCTTTTAAGAGTCATTGTTCAACGTCACAGCGATATTCAATTATTCCATATAAAGAGCATTTACTTTCTTTTCTGCATTATTATTATATTATCCACTATTTGTATGACTACAGAATGAGTAGTAATACAGGCCCCCAGCTGAGAGTGACAGCCCCCCTCTGCTCGCCACTGTGAAGACATATGGCACAAAAGCATCCCCGAACAGCTTTGTGTTAGCACAGATAAGAGAGCCTGGAAGAAAGGGAAGGTTGGTATTTTTAGTTCATGGGTGGGGAAATGAAGGCAAACTGAGAAAAAAAGAGCCAGGAACTTTATAATAAATCATTTCACACAATATTGGCTCCATCTATTGTCTGCAGGCAGGTCTTTGTGGTTTTCACGGACATATTTCCAAGGCTTAAGTAGGAATTTAAAGCACACTCTAAGCAGATTTTGGGCACAGACCCCCAGCCAGCCTAAAGACAGTGCAAAGAAATTCCCCCCACTGGGTGCTCAGCACCAGCCCTCTGACTCTGCTCCCAGAATGAATCCAAAGGGAGCTGCTGGCTGAAGACCTGGCAGTAGGTGCTGGAAATCCCCCTCTTGACAGTGAAACAAATGAAATATCAACAAGCAAAGAGTAAAACTTCAAGCCTTCATGTCAACTGGGCCACACAACTGTATTTTCTGACTGTAGCAATGTTTCAGCTGTCACCTCCAAGAGAAGTCCAATGTGCACCTTCAAAATGTGAATATTCTGTCACATCTTGTAATTCCTCTTTCCGACAGACACTTCTATTCAGAAGATTGCAAGAAGAAATAGTTCTTTAAAAGGCTAAAGTGACAATGGTGGCAGGAGCTGACACTGAGAAAGCATATTTGTCTGAAAATCCAATGAAAACATGCAGGAAAAAAAATCTCTGCAGCCTCTTCCCAGTTCCAGCAGACATGGACGTGGAGTCAGACAGGAACTCAGGTGTCCCTCTTGCTGACCTGCTACACCTGCTGACCAGCAGGAGCCCCCGAAGTCAGCAGTGCCATCTGATGCCCAGAAGCTTTCCAGCTCACCAGGGCAAACCCCTCCAGCCTGCCTGGTGCCTCTGCCCAGGGGGGAAAGCCAAAGCCTGGCTGGACCCACCCTGGCACAGAGCTGGCTGCATGGAGAGCAGCGCTGCCAGAACAGCCTTTTACCAGCAAACCCTCACCTTACACCTGGAAATGGTGCCAGGAGTTCCGTGTCTGCTTTAGGGTTTGCTAACACACTGCCCTCACCACAGAATCCCAGGATGGGTCAGGCTGGAAGGGACCACAGTGGGACATCTGGTGCCACCTCTGCTCCAGCAGGGCCATCCCAGAGCACCGGGCACAGGATTGTGTCCAGAGGGCTCTGCAATATCCCCAGGGAGGAGACTCCACACCCTCCCTGGGCAGCCTGTTCAGGGCTGGGTCACTGCCCAGCCAAGAAGTTCTTCCTCCTGTCCAGGTGGAACCTCCTGGGCATCAGTTCCTGCCCGTCCCTCTTGTGCCAGGGCTGGGCCCCCGAGCAGAGCCTGGTCCATGCTCTGCCCCCTCCCTGCAGGCACTGCCACCCATGGGGAGTCCCCTCTCAGAGGGTGCTCTGGAGGCTGAACAGCCCCAGCTCCCTCAGCCTTTGCTGCTCAGGGAGATGCTGCAGTGCCCTTATGAGCGCTCCAGTTCATGGGGGCTCCATAAAACTCCTAAGAAGTAACTTGAAAGCAAGGAGTAAATGCTTTCACGTCCATCTGCCAATGTATTTCTGGACAATTTCATGTTAGGAGGAATGAGGAATCCACCTGATTAAGCACAACACACGCCTCTGCTAAGGTTGATGCTTTTTTAACATAAATTGAGCAAATTTGATGAAAACACATCTTTTCATGCATTAGGGGTAGGGAATCTGGTTCTGTCCCCTTACAAAAAGTGCATTTTCAGTGCAGGTTTGCTAGCACAGGAGTCTGCAATTGCCAGCCCCCGAATCCCACCCCATGCCCATGAACTGCCCAGGGAGGTCCCTCCCTCCCTCCCTCCTCACACATCCCTCGGTCACCCCTGCACAGACTGGCAGGGGCAGTGTCCAAAGCAGAGGGAGAACCACGAGAGCCATCAGAGCTGGTGCCTGCAAACCCCCCTATGGGGAGGCTGTGACAGCCCCAGCCCACAGGGACAGACACACGACCCTCAGGGGAGTTTTCATTCCCCCAGAGCTGTCAGGTGTCAGTCCTATAAAAACACCATCAATATTAATAGAAGGCAAAATGATCAGAGGAGTCCTGCTGAGGGTACACACTGGGAGGTACAGAAGCTCACACTGGGAAAACAGGGATAATTAATGGATCTTTTTTGAATTGTGTGTATTGTAGCATTTTTTCACACAAGAATCTTAGAATACATTTCAAATGCAGTCCAACCTCAGGGAGAAAAAAAAAGGCATTGTTGCAACATTGTTTTACCTATGTTTAAGTTAAAAGAAATGTGGAAATGAAAGCAAACATGGAACAATGCCCAGACAGTGGGATCTTTTGGTTTAGAGAGAAGGGAATGATAAAATCCAGTGACTGTAAGCAGAAGAGAGAAAAAACATCAGGCTATAAATAGGATGCTAATTTTTAACTGTGAGGGTAATTAACCACTAGAACAACTTCCCAAGGACTGCAGTGATTTCTCAATTACTGCAATTTAAAGTGAAGACCAGATTTATTTATTTTAAATATATGCTCCAACAGGAATTAATTACATCAACTCCTGTTGCCCAAGTTGTACAGAAGCTCACAGTGATCCAAAGGATCTTTTTTGCCATTCTGCTCTTGGATCATCCTGGGCAGGAATTCAGAACAAATGGGGGCACTCCCAAGGAAATACAATCCAACTGCACTGGTGCTGACATGGACACACCAGCCCTGCTCTCCAAGAGGTCAGCATCCAAACTCAGCATCAGCACAGTGAAAGTGGTCTTTGGATAATGATTTATCCACCTGGGGTGTAGCATTCAAATCCACCTCCACAGTAACAGAGAAATTAGATGGGGCAGCACCAACTTACATTTATTTCTTTTGTTAAAGGTATAGCCATAAAATACCTTCTAGCATACAGGACACGTGTGAGGCTCTCCATCTGTTTGGGGGTGTTTTTGGGGGGGGTTTGCTTAGTTTCCTATTCTCACATGTAGCTGTTAAGTCTTTTCCCATGTCTCAGCATGTTTTTAAGTCGTAGACCCAAGCTCAGCTCGATAAAGTGGAACACGGGGAATGATCAAAGAACTTTCATCTTCTGGGAAAAGAAGTAACTGGGTAAAAGATGGAATTCAGCAACTGCCCAAATTTTGGTCATGAGTCCACGCTGGAAATACCCCCCTTTATGCTCCCACCCCTTGATGAGACACATGGCTTTCCATGGTGATGAGTAGCTGTGTTTGGTTGGTTTTATTCCATTTTAACAATAACTTCTGTATGACCAGTGTTCAAACAGCAGCAGGACAGACAGGAGCATCTCCCACCTGGACGTGGCTGACACACCAGCAGACAAACTGCAGACTAAAAAACCCAAAGCACCTGAAACTCAAACTGCAAACCATTCTCTCGCTCATGTGGTGCCTTCAGAGGCTCTGTGAGAGCCCAGGGAGTGATGCCTGTGCAGCACCTCCCCCAAGGCAGCTGAAGAGCTCCACAACATGCCAAGCCATTCTGTTTGCATGTCCTTTGTCATTTGATGTAATAAGTGTTGATCTCAAGTCACTAAACATTTGTGTCAATTTGCCACCCGGTTTGGTTTAGTTTTAAAGGCATTTCTGTTGCATTAAAAAATGGATTTAAACTATAAATTAATTAGTTGGTTTACAAGTTTAAGGTACATTATTATGTTTCCAGCCCTCTTCTGAACTCCATGTTCACATTTTTTCAGTGATGTGCAAGGAACAATTTTTACCACTAAAATGTAACTTTCAGGAGCTCTCCCAGGAAAGCCCATCAGAGCCAGCAGGTGCTGGAGCATTCCAGAGTGCATTATGACTGTATTTATAGGAGCTGTCTAGCCATTTAATGGGTTCTTGAATGATTTGCTTAGGTGTTTACTTTTCCTAAAAGCAGTTTATAACCTCTGCTCTTGTCTCTGAAGTTCCTCCTAAATCATTCTGAAAACACACCACAGGGCAATGGGAGGGGAGGACTTGGGTTTTCCACCTTGGGCTCTGTGTTCTCTTTGCCCTCCAGGACCTGCAGCCTCTGTTCTCACACTCTGCAGAGTGTGACATCCAGACTGAGCCAGCTCAGCACCCCAGTCCCCAGCAGAGACTCTGTCACCATGTCCCTGGTTTCCTGGGGACTCTGGCAAGGAAAGCCCTGCTGGAAGCTGATGGTGTGGGAGGGATGACAATGCCCAGCACAGCTCAGCTCCCACAGCAGTCCCACAGCCACACTGCACATGGACACACACACACACATGTCCTGCATCCTCTCCCTCCATGTTTCACAGCTTTGGGCTGCACAGAAAATCATTAGGCAAAGTCAATTATTGCCTTTTTTGCTCCCAGCTTTCAGCAGTTGCTTTCAAGACCAAGTTTTCTGGACGTGGCACCCACCCTTCTGGCACCAGCAAGAAGAGTTTGGGGCTGCTCCTCTTCCCACTTCCCTCTCTCCCATCCATTACTAGTGAGAATCTGGCAACAGTGCTGCTGCCTCTGTAATCTATCACCTCGAGGCCCTTTCATATATCAATGTTTGACTGCTTTCTATGTAAAACAGGTCATTAAGTTAATCAGAAATTGACTACTACTACAAACACCTTTTGAATAAGGTCAAATTAAGATAAAAGTCCTTGCTCTTTTCGTCTCTCAGCAACAAAGACTATAACCAGGCTGCTAAACCCACCATTAATGTCAGTGTGCAGATTAAATGTCATTAAAGGCAATTTGTCACTTACATACACACTTATCTCAATCTAATAATTAGCAAAAGGTCAGGCAGATAAACCTGTGTGTTTCAATCCAGAATATATTTCAGCTGCAGGAAATGGCAAAATAAAAGTTTAACCATATATACATGCATTTGTGTTTGAAATATATGTGTATAATTAAATCCAAGGGAAAAAAGAATAATCTATGTTAAAGACCTAACTGGTTTCAAGCTTGACTCTGGCACTTTGCTTAGGCTGTGAAGAAGCCAATTGCATGATCAGGGATAAAAGTAACACCCCCGAGGAGGGAGCAGAGCAGTCCCTGCTCACAGGGCACAGCCCAGTGAAATGGGTCACAGGTTCCCCCCACATTCCATATCCAGGACCACCACTGGCACTCGAGTTAGTCTCAGCCAAGACACTGATGCCTGAGGGTTTTAATGTGTATTTTATAGATTTTCATAAAGTTATATAAGTTGAATAAGTTTTCCGAAGTCTCTCACATTTTAAGTAGCATTTCCAAGTTACTAAACATGTTCTCACGCATTCCTGAAATTCTGTGAGACACACATTACCAAGGACAGGCTGTTTGGAAGAACACCTGCAAGAACTCCAACTGAGACTATGAGACAGGTTGTAGTCAAAACAAGAGAGTGAGCTCAGAGCCCTTGGAGGGGCTCCAAGGGGTAGTTCTGAGGAGTTCTGAGAGTGGGCACCAGGGAAAATGGTGTCACAGCTTGGGTATAGTCATCAAATGTATTAATTACTGAAAGTTGTAAAAAGTATAACATTTGGCTGGCAGGGGTGCATGTGTACTTTTACTGTGCACCTAGAAGCTTCTAATAAAGGGGCTATTCTATCTATCTATTTATCTATCTATCTATCTATCTATCTATCTATCTATCTATCTATCTATCTATCTATCTACCTTGTTTTGAAAGCCTTTTGCAGGATAAGGCATCACCATGAAGCACAGATAATAAACCATCGGACTGAAGTAGCTTCTGCCCCACGAGGTGACTCCTTCCCACGAGGTGCTCAGCACCTGGCTGGTGCCAGGACTCAGGTGGCAGGACACCCAAGTGAGGGAGCACTGGGGACAAAGCAAACCTTTAATTCCTTGGCCTGCCCTCTCCACACCTCCCACGAGGCTCACATGTGCCCCAGGGGATGCCTAAGGCAAGGAGGAGACCATGCTTGTGCTTCCTTTTCCCCTCAGCTCACCAGGAAAGATTTTGCAAGCTGAAATTCCCTGATAAAACTCAAGCTCTGCACAGACTGCAGAAAATGGAATTGTCACATCTCGATTTTGGACACCATGGCAAATCTTTCAATGATGCTACAGCAACGTTGTGAGCAGGTTTGCCCTAAAGAGAAACTGAAGAGCAGGGCTGAGAGGAGGGAGGGAAATCCATCCCATGGGCCCAGCTGGAGGAAAGAGCAGAGCTGCTCCCCCTGGCACAGACCCTGTGCTGAGCCCCACTGGGGGAGGAGGGGATGCAATCATTGGATCCTCTTTGTGGAAAAGTCTAAGCTTCAAATCTCTCAGTGCTCAACAGCCAAAAAACCCCACCAGCTTCCAAAATAACACCCCCCAACACTGACGGTGTTACCAGTACCTGGGTCCCCACTGCCACGGGACCCTGTTCAGCTTTTCCCACCCAGATGTAGAAATCCCTAAGTTAAATCCCTGTTCACACACCGTGCTCCCATTGAATACTGCAGACTTTCCTGACTCTAATGACCATTAACAGCACATTTTCAGTTCCCTCCTGTGAGGATACAGCTGTGATATAGATATTAATAAAGAAATAACATATGGAGACTTAGAGCAGTATTTTTCAAAGACATTCCAAATGATTCTGTTCATGTTTTGTTTGTTTTGTTTCACATTGGCAGCACTTAACCCATCTTCAATGTCTAAACAGATCCTTCCTATGGCAGTGCAATGGCAAATTGTCAGCATTCAGCCTCTAGCTCTGCTTCTAACACAGCAGGGACAGTTAACCCACAGTGATGATGTGTTGTTTTAATTGTTCATTGCAAAGAAAGATGGGCTCAAGGAACCAGACAATTTACCCAGCTTCTTGTCACAAAGGCACTTCATGATTAATGGAAACTGGTTATGTGAAACAATAAATTACAGCAAAATAGGATTTTTATGTCTCTTAGATGGAGAAATTTTTGGACACCTTATTTAAAAAAATAAATCACAGCATCAGCTTTAAAAGCAATGACAAATTCTTCTCAGCCCAGGTTTTTAAAGCTTTGTTGGGGATTTTTTTTTTGTGAAAGGTTTAGTTAGGGATGAGACACAGCCTTAAAGAATAACTCAACCTACTGTTTACAGAGAGAGCTGTTGCTGTTACTGTCTGATGGTCATCCATCAAACCCAAAGCCTTGCTGGGTTGAAAACTTTGCTCATACATCATTCACATGCTGCACCACACATTCCCAGAAGACAAACAATTAAAACAGAGAATACAAAGGATGGTAGGGGATGGAAACAATGTCCTCCTCAGATTACAAGATAGGAATCTGCAGAAGGAGTCAGGAGGAAGAGTAAGGAGGTGAGTGGAAGAGCTGAGAACAGATCCAAGTCTGGCTGCTGGCTAAGGAGAGAAGGGAAGAGATGCAACAACAAACCACATCCACAGGTGGGTTCTTATCTTGAGTCTCCTTCATGTCAGCTATACAGGTAAACTATTTCTATCCAGCATCACAGCAAAATATCCCCAAATATTTCTAAAGTGGAAGAAAAATCCGGTTTCAAAAGAATCAACTACAAACACAGCTGTTTGAGCACTGTCTGCTCCATTTAACTTAAAGCTTTGGCCACGCTACAGAAAGCAAAGCCACCTGTCCCTCTCTCACTGTGTGACACAGAGGCCTCTTTTGGCTGCAGGAAGGGGTCTTGGGTTTCAAGACAAGCCAGGGATTTTGGACTTCTCAGGGTTTTGGTGCATTTTATTAAAGGATGAACCTCAGCATCAGCACTACAAAGCAATGCAAACACCTGAAGGAGATGGTACTGCCAGTCCCCAACAGCTCTTGAAAACTGATGTTGGAAGTGTGTTTAAAACATCTCTTCCTGCTTTTGTCATTATGCATTGGCTTTTTCCATGTGTACAACTGATCTGCAGCACACTGATTTAAGGAAGCACAAGTGATTTTTTTCTGGTGTTTGGTTTTCAAGCTCATCCATGGGCTGCATATTCTACCACCTGGATCTCGGTGTGTTATAATACCTGTGTTGGTGGGGAATGGGCCCACGTGTTGGTGTCCCCTCCGTGCCCAAACACGTGTCTTGCAGAGATTCTTACATTCTCTGCTAACATAAGGAGAAAAAGGAAGCATTTACAGCCTACAGAATTACATGGAAAAGATTAATCCTACAGCCTGAGGTCCAAATCATGCACCCCAGGGCCAGTGAAGAGCTCCTCCAGTGCTGTGAGTGGAGGTGGATCCAGAGTCATTTCACAGCCCTAATAATGAGCTGTTCTGTCCCAACACAGGTACAAGGAGGTGTCTTGACTGACACTGACATTACAATTTGCTCACCACGGGTTTCTATGCACAAAGTGTGATATTTTTTCCCCTCTCCTGGAAGGATGTGAAGGTCAGCCTGCAGCAGCTCTGACTTGCTGCTCCTCTCGTGCTGCTCTGCCTGGAGTGCCAGCGCCTTGGGAAGGTCAGGAGTCTGGGAGAACAATGTGCTACCCCGCAGCTGTGGTCAGGACTGCCGTGCTTAAAGGTTACAGTGATTAAGCACTGTGATTAATTTAGTCTCAGCAGAATCAATTCCACTCAACTACTAACCTAATTTACATACTGGAGAGGACTCTGCTCTTCCCCGGCTGGCGTGGATTTGAATTTAGATTCATTTTTCCCTAAGAAGTGTGTTTTGAGGGATTGCAACTGCAATTAGCAAATGTTTTGACAAAGCTAATGGGAGAGCTCTATCTGTGTGTCACAGCTTCCTGTCATCTGCCCTTTCATAAACCATATCCAGTTCCCAAGCCTTTTGAGTGTGAATCTGTATTAAAGGATCATCTACAGAGGAACATGTGGGGTGTAGCTACCTCACTGTAACCACACCCTGGCAGGGAAACCAATGCCCACAATTTCTTTCAAGATGTCTTGGACAGCAACAAAAGCAGAACAGGAGCAGGTCATGGGAGGGGATTCTCCCCCTCGATCCTGCACTTGTAATATCCCCACTGTGTCCAGCTCTGGGGTCCTCAGTGTAAAAAGGACAGAGACCTGTTGGAGGGTTGAAGTGCAGAGGAGGCCACAAGGATGACAAGAGAGATGGAGCCCCTCTGCTACAAAGGAAAGAGGGAAAGAGCTGATGTTGTTCAGCCTGGAGAAGAGAAAGCTCAGGGGAGATCTTAGAGCTCCTTGCAGTCCTAAAGGGGCTCTAAGGGTACAGGAGAGGGACTTTGGACAAGGGCCTGAAGTGACAGGATGAGGAGGAATGGCTTCAAACTGAAAGGGCAGAGTTAGATGAAATATTGGGAAAGAATCCTTCCCTGGGAGGGTGGGCAGGCCCTGGCACAGGCTGCCCAGAGAAGCTGTGGCTGCCCCAGCCCTGGGAGTGTTCAAAGTTGGATGGGGCTTGGAGCAGTCTGGGCTGGTGGAAGGTGTTCCTGCCCAGGGCAGGGGGGTGGAATGAGATGGGCTTTAAGGTACTTTCCAACCCAAACCATTCTGGAATTTTTCCCCAGTTGAACAGCATCCATCTGAAAAGATCTATTCCTTAGGAAAGAGAAAGGTCTGTCAGACTCAAAAAAGTGATGGAGATCACACAGGGGGTGTAGAAGCAGCAAATGCAGGCCAAGTGTAGGCAGATGGGTCTACTAAAGCAGGATTCTGAGAGCCACAGAGAAGAAGAAGGGACACAAAGTGAATTCCCATTAAAAACAAACCATGGAACTCTACATGTCAGCATGTATTGAGTAATAGGAGAATTATATTAAAATCATTATCTATTCTGAAAAATCACAGCCTAAGTCAGAGATGAGTGCAAGACAAATCTCCATGTCACTCAGGGAAACGTTTGTGTTGAAAGATCTACAGCTCTCAGGATTGGCTTGGACATGTGGGCTTGAGAGAAACCCCATGCAAGAGACAATACGAAGAAATTACTAAGAGCTATTTTTGGTATGACTGGAAGCCACTGGAGCACCTACACCTGCTCATTTCTAATTTTATTTCTGAATAGTAATTTCCAAAATTCATCAAGAACTTCATTTCTCCAGGGAAGCAGAGGAATGGCTGAAAATCACAAGCACCTCCCCTGAACGGACCAAGGGGAGAAAACGACTGCTCCCTAAACCTAAACCGGATTTGCTCCACAGGAATTGATGTAACACAAGGATATCTGCAGCCAGGGCAACCTGAACCCTCAGAAACACCCCTGCTGGGACATCTTTACTGTTACCTCCTTCACCTTACTGTAGAAATATCTTGAATTATAGATACATCACAGAAATCCGATCTGCGCCGCCCCTGGCACATCCTGATCCCTCTGACATCCATCTCCCTTTCAGCTCCCGTGTTCTGTCAGCACCAGTCCAGCACAGCTTCAAATATTTAGCTTAACTTGATCTTCTGAACGGCGGGGGAGAAAAGGCAGAGTGTCCCAACACCCTTTGCTGAGCAAAGAATTGATCCCAGCATTGGTGGGGGTGGCGAGGCCGTGCCCTGCAGCCACCACGGTGACAGATGGCAGCAGTGACAGCTCTGCCCGGGCACGGCCGGCAGCTGGCAGAGGGGTGACAGCTCCTCTGGTTCCCCATCAGCCGATGTGACGGAGCGACCTTTCCCAGTCTCAGCAGCTGCCTCCCTTCTTTACTCAATCATGGCAGGAAAGAAGTCCCTCCAGGGAAACCCTGCCCTTTTTTGTGGTTTTAAATGACTACAATTGTCATTAGGTTTGTTCACTCAATGTGCTGGGGAGTGGTGGCAGAGCTTCGTCGGGAGCGGGAGGCACGTGGTGTGTGTGGGAAGCCTGGGCTCTCCTTTGAGGGGCGTGGAAGTGCTCAAGAATTCCTCATCAGTATTCCCTCTTGCCTACACTCAAGGGGGTTCTCATGACAGCAGGGTCAGGGAATGGACCCATCACCTCCAGAAGGAAGAAACCACAGCAACATGAAAAATCCAATGTATTTGTGAAGATCACAGAGTCACAGACTGTGCTGAGCTGGGAGGGACCCCCAAGGATCCTGGAGTCCAACCCTCAGCCCTGCCCAGGACCAGCCCCAAGAGTCACCCCCTGTGCCCCAGAGCATCATCCAAACCCTCCTGCAGCTCTGGCAGCCTTGGGGCTGCGCCCACTGCCCTGGGGAGCCTGGGCAGTGCCCACCACCCTCTGGGGCAAGAAGAACCTTTTGCTGAGATCCAACCTCAGCCTGCTCTCACCCAACTCCAGCCCTTCCCTGGGTGCTGTCCCTGGTCATCCCAGAGAAGTGTCTGTCCCTCCTCTGCCCCTCACAAGGTCAGTGGGAAAAGAGAAATGTCTTTGATTAACAACAGTGACAGTGTAAGGGGCTTCAGGTGGTTTTGCCACGAGCCTGCTTTGCATCCCTGCTCCTTTCCCATGGCTGTAGACAGGGGGAGACCACCACTGCCCTCACTGCACCCTGGCCATTAGAGAAGGAAAGGAAAACATAATAAACCAAAAGTTCCACGCAATGATCAGTCTGTCTGGAGCTGCGATAACCCTGCCCTGCCTCAGCACCCATCTGCTTTGTGCACATATTTAGCAATTGAGTTTTACAGGCATGAATGTTAGAGAAAAGTGAATTTCAAAGTTGCTTCTGGTATTAACAGAATCATTATTTAAATCCTCACAGAACTACTTTTGCTGAGAAATCACATCTACACAGCTAATCACAACACAGATTTATTTTTGGCACAAAGGCTGCCTGTCTTTAGGCTTTACTGTGGCTTCCACTGTGGCACTCTGGGAGCCCCTTCCACCTAAAATAAATTGCAATAAGCTTCCTCAGGGCTGTCTCCTATGCTGTGTTTGTATAATGCCTGCACAATCACAAAGCTGTCTCTCAGAGCTCCTACATGACAACACACCTAACACAATAGTGAAATTTGAATATTTGTGATGAACCCAGAGATTAAAAGAAAATTATTTATAAGACAGAAAGTTCAAGCAACAAAGAGGAAAACACAATCTCTTTGTATATGCTGAGGTTAATGGACAAAAATAGGCTTAAATTATTCAATACATTCTTCCTGTAAATCATTTACTGCACTCTGACAAAAAAACCTGTTTAGGTAACGTGGCAGCAGGGTGGGTAATTGCAGGGCACAGGAATGAGATGGGACAACACGATGGTGGCAGGGAGAGAAGAGCCAGAGTGACACGCAGTAACACGCAGGGCTCTGCCCTGCCCAAAGTGGACTGGGTCATTACTCTAAATACCCCAAAGATGGCAATCTCCTTTCTGCTGAAGGCTGATTTCCAAAAGCATGGTCTGTATTCCTCTGCTATAAACAATAAATACATTTCCTTCTGTGCACTGGACATGATCCTGGCAAATGGTCCTCAGTGCCCACCCAGGGCGTGGGGTGCAGGCTGGGCTGGGGCTTGAGTCAGTTCAGGGTCATTTCTGCCTCTAATACAGAATCCCACGAACCATCAGGTTGCTTCACAGATAACAGATTGAAGCTTCAGTGGCCCAAATTAGAGGGGAGATGGGAGCTGAACCGTGCTGGAGCTCAGGCAGAAAAGCAGCTGAGAATTTCCCAGCACGCAGCGCCGACGATGCTCTGTGACCTTGGCACCTCTGCTGCTCCCTGCCATGATGGGGGGATTACAGCCCCTTCTGCACAGCTGCTGAGCCTGCCAACTCCCACCAATGCTAACCAAAATCCCACACAAGCTGCGAAAATCTTCAGGGGGTTTTACAAGACAAATTTCAATAATCCCTTTAAGTGCTTCTTTAGAATCGAGCATGAATTTGCCAAATCCAGGGTAGCTTATTCTTCTTAAATTCGTAACACAACTAAACTAGTGCTACGTGCCTTACAAGGCACTTGGAGTGCTCACTTGAATAAATACTGCAGAATTTTAATATTCCCAAACTACTTGATGTAAGAAACTGGGCTGTAAATCTTGGGATCGAAGACAGCATGAATGGTGCTGTATTTCCTGACTTTGATCAGAACTGAAAAAACCAAGGATATTGATGAACAAGGATTACACTCAAATTCAGTGTTCCCACCTCTTTATGGAAACCATTAGCACTGATTAACTTTGCAGACCAGAAAAGTCTAGAAATACCAGAAAGCAGTTATTCGTGACATGAATATTTTTTCTCTAATTCTATCCCAAATTAATAAATGCAAGATTAGGGGCAAAAGAAAAGGAAAATACTTTTTTCATCAGGCACCTGGAGGAATACTGAACTAGCTGAGAACAAGAAGAGACCTAGAAAAAATAAGGCAGAACAAAATAGAGGCGAGGAAATAAAAAAGAAAAGCAAAATTAGTTGATGCAAAAGGAATTAAAATTTTTAAGATGAGAGAAGGCTCAAAGAAAGTAGCTGAAAGAAAATGGCTGCAAAAAAGAGACAGGAAACACAGACCAACAGAAGTATTAAGTGGATATGAACAAAAGCAGGGAATGGGAACAGCAGAACGTGCAGAACTCAGCAGGTCATTCCTGATGACCAAAGGCTTGTCTGCTTTGGCTTCCCCTTCCCAAAGTGAAACGTGTGCCCCAAGCCCTGAAGAGCAAAGAGTGCTTAACCCCCTGAGGCCTGGCAAGCCATTCTGTAACACCAAAGGCAGCCAAACCTATCAGTCACTCCTGGAACTCTCCCATCCTGTATTTGGAGTCACACTGCACTCCCTGAGAGTGAGGAATAAATGCTGCCCTCCACCCCAGACCTGCAAGCACAGAACTCCCCCTGCCCTCCCCCTGAGCTGCCTCCCCCTTGCCCCCAACACACACACGTGCATTGGATACAGCAGGAGGCAAACAGGGGCCAACCTTTGAAGTCAAGTGCAGAATAATTTATAGCACAGATCCATATTTCTCTGAGACACGTTTGATTTCGGGTGGTAGTACAGGCCTTAATCTAGACATTGAATCCCCAATAGAAGCCCTTGACAGGCACTGACCCCTCCACGTGCAGAGATCCTGCATGGAGAAATTTTCCATTTGCCCTCTGCATACAGCTGGCCCAACTCACTATTTTCATTCTGCCTGTCCTTACAGAAACAGCTGGGATTGGGATCTGCCTCCCCCATCACATCTCCAACACATGAGAAAAAAACAGAAAAGGCGGATTAGATTACAAAAAAAATTAAAACAAAACAAACAAATAAAAACCACCACCCCCCAAACCCCAACAAAATACAAGGAGGGAGCCCTGTGGATCCCTTAAGAAGCCAACCACAGTCGTGGTCCAGAGGTGGGAAGCAAAGGGGATGTTTTAGCTTCCTACTAACATCATGAACGTGACCCTGCGGGGTTCCCAAAGCTCTGCTCTTCCTGCTGACAGCTGGAGATTGCAGCAGCACTGGTGGCTGAGCTGAGAAATGTCTCCAAGACAGACAGAAAACGAAAATAAACAGTGAGCCCCATGGTGTCACTTTTCTAAGTCACTTTTCTGACAGCAGCCACACTTTTACACATGGCACTCGGAGTAAACAATTGAGAGCAATGGGGTTGTGGCTGTGGGAGGAGGATGCTCTTTGCAGCACAAACAATGCAAAGGCAAACAAAGAGCAGAAAACAGGATGGCTCATTACTACCTGTCTTCTTCCAATTATGCCTATTACTCTGGAGGTGACAGGACCAATAAACATGCAGCACGGTGCCAATAAAAATATATATTCACTGTCAAGTAGTGTTTTCTGAGAGAAATACAGAAACATCCAAAGCACCATGAAATAAACACCACTCATGAAAAAAATGGGCTCAACCCCATAAAGCACAGAACTCATCAAAAGGACATTGCCATCATACTCATTATATTAATTATGTCTATTGATACCTGCAAAACTAGACTTCCAAGATTTAATGTCCAATTTAAAATGTATTTTAATGCATTATTCCCTCATCAACAAATTTTCTATGATGCTCCACAACAAAGAAAAAAATTTGATCTCTGACTTAAGACTGGTGAAAATCACAGAATGCTCTGGGTTGGAAGGGACATTAAAGCCCATCAAGTGCCACCCCCTGCCATGGGCAGGGACACCTCCCACCAGCCCAGGGTGCTCCAAGCCCCATCCAACCTGGCCTTGGACACTTCCAAGGATGGGGCAGCCACAGCTACCCTGGGCAGCCTGTGCCAAGGCCTCTCCACCCTCACAAGTAGTAATTCCTTCCCAATATCCCATCTCACCCTGCCCTCTGGCAGTTTGAAGCCATTCCCCCTTGTCCTGTCCCTCCAAACTCTTGCCAAAATCGTCTCTCTCCATCTTTCTTGTAGCTCCTTCAGGTTCTGGAAGGCCACAGTGAGGTCACATTGAATCCTTCTCTTCTCCAGGCTGGACAATCCCAGCTCTCCCAGCCTTTCCTCCCAGCAGAGCTGCTCCATCCTCTGACCATGCTGGTGCCTCCTCTGGACTCTCCAGCAGCTCCCTGTCCTTGCTGTGCTGGCCCAAAGGGCTGGGGGCAGCTCTGCAGGTGGGGTCTCATCTGAGGAGCAGAGGGGCAGAATCTCCTCCCTAAAATAGACTGGAGCACACTTGCACCAGCTGCTGGCATGGACACCCTCCTCTCAACCCCCACTCAGGCCCATTTCACCAGCTTGGTTGCTCAGGATTAATTAATCTCATCAATTCTGCCCACCTTTGATACAGCTGTGATTTGCACTGTGCTCACATTTTAACCTTGTGAGGTGGAACCAGAGAGCCAAGTTTGCTGTACAGAAGAAACCACACCAAAGTCTCCTCTTCAATTTGCTTCTCCTGGATTAACTGAGGTTGCTTTGCCAGCCCGTGGGGAAGGGTGGGATGGGATGGGATGGGGTGGGATGGGAATCTGCTTCTTTGCAGCTTCAAGATCTCCAGGTATGTCCAGCAACCCTCAAAAGCTTCCAATCCTTAGCATCACAGAACCACCAGAAGGGCAATGTTTCAGCACTGGAAAGCAGGTGGAAATCAAAGGGAATTAAGTAATTATGAGTTTTAAGTACAGCCATTTTATGAGATACAGAAGTCATTTCCATTCCTTTCCACATGTAGTTGTAATGGCATTGGAATTATTTATAACAGGCCAGGTTTGAGTTCCAGGAATACAGAGCAAAAATGTACTTCTGTACTACAGTATCACATTGGAAGGGGACAAAACCACCTCAAATAACTGTAAAGTTGCATCAAATTCACACAAACAGAGAAATCCTACAAAGTCACAGCCAATATTCTGGAATGCCTCAGACAGGAATACTGAAGGCTTCTGGAAACATTTGCAGCTCCAGCTCCACCGTGTATTTTCAAAGCATGTCAGAATACAAGAGGAGGATTAAGTTCCTTACACTGCCACCTCCTCCTCCCTCTTGCAGGGATGACACTGCTAACAGGATAAAGTGAGTGACAGGGTTATATGATCATTACATAAAGGTAGTACACATGCAAAATCCTCAGAACATGGAAAAAAAATTATCAAAGAGGTTGCACCATCTGTCTGTGGAGAAAAAAACAACAGCTGGTGCAAGGAGCTGCAAGATGCCAGCCTTCCGAGTGACAAGATGGGAAATGACAGGAAACAGCTTTTCACTCTTCTAACAGCAAAAGAAACGTACAGCCCGTGTTCTCGTGTTTGAAAACCTCCAGATGCTGCCCTCTTCTCACATTTCCATATCTTTGTTCATGCAACATCTGAAAGCTTTTCTATTTTTACAGAGGGAGGGGAAGAAAGCACAAAGCCATCAAATGTATATATATTTTTTTTTCCCTTGCAAGAGGATGTTGAATGAATTTTAATCATGTTCGTAAGAAAAAAGAAAAAGAAAAATCAGCACTATTTGATGTGAGAAACCTTTGAAAGTTTCGCCTTCTCAGAAGAAATTGCAATGTTTGGCCTTTATAAAGGTTGTGTATGATAAATATTAGCTTATTCTGAGACTGATTAGGCCTTTAGAGGGATTCAAGACAATACTAAGGGTCATCATAAATCAGAAAATCATAGAATCACAGCATGGTTTGAGTTGGAAGGGACTTTAAAGATCATCCAGTTCCAAGCCCTACCAGGGGCAGGGCCACCTTCCACCACAGAAATGTTTTGTGATGATGGAAAGCTTCCCTTGAGCGGGGAACAAACACCTTGTGCCAGGGTTTCCAAACATCTCACACCCTCCCTCTTTCTGCCAAGCATTTGATAAGGCTTGGTAAAACACCAAGTTGCATTTTCAAGGAAAAGAATCCATGGAAAACCATCTCACGAAATCCACGAGCGCTGCTCCATGAGAGGGTGGATCTGGGTGGAGGGTCCCAGGAGCGTCTGTCAAACCCGACCCCAAAAGTTGTTGTTTATACCTGATACACAACTGGACACACACCAAGAGGTTAAGAAAGGGTCTTGCTGTGGGGTGTAACCAGCAGGCAGAGAGCACAGGGTGGGATCCTGTCCTCTGCAGGGCAGGATGGAGTGGGATGTTCCCAGCACAAGGCTCAGGAAAAGCTCAGCTTGAGGACAACTCTGATCTGTGGATCAGGGGAAGCATCTGCACAGCTTGAGACTGATGGTTTCTACCTCCCCAGACAGATTAGTCCTGAGTTCATCCCAGTGTTTTGCAGCAGGGAGATAAACTAGGATTACTCACTCCAGACAGAAGGGAGCAAAAGGAAGGGATCTGCCCATAGCAAAGCAATATTCTGCTGGCAGATCTCAGCAGGAATCACACCTTCATCTGAACAACCACCCTGCAAGGCCCCTCAGTGGCCAACTCTGGGGTCACCCTGCATCAACAAAATGCTGCCTTCCTGATCTTTTTTCTATCCCGATAAAAATCAGAGATTGCTGCTGAGATTTCAGGTTATTGCATGAAAAAAGGCCCTGTTAGAGTCCAGACTGAGACAGCAATGCACAGATAGCTGAGGTAATAGCCCAGTTGCTGGTGGAAATCCAGGGGAGCAGGTTCAAGACACTGCTCAAGGTCGGGCAGGATGGGTGTGGAAGAGGCAGAGAAACAGCCTTACTTTCCTTATCTGAGCCTTGAGCTTTTTCCAGCTAATCCTTCCCACAGTGGTGGCTGATCTTTTGAGCCAGGAGCAAGGTTCCTGCAAGCCACCCCCTCGTGCCATGAGCACCAGCCCACACAGAGCAAGTGGAACCATAAAGAACCCCTTTAAGCACTATCAAGCAAGCCAGCTTAGAGAGAATTTACTAAGGTGCTGTTTATTTCTACCTTTGATTCTCTACATGGTCTCTACAGATCAGAGTACTTAGAAAACATAATTATTTTAATTAGGAGTAATTCAATTAGAATATCTCATTGCCAATAACAACTTTGCTAATAAGAAATGAACACACTTGACTCTTTTTTTTATTTTTTAATCTTACCTTTGGGGACTCTCTGAACACGTTCTCAGATGTGGAAATACTGCTTTGATGTTGCATGTCTAATTCTTTTCTCCTGTAGGGTCTGATTCAGTGCACATTTAAGTCCACTCAGGTCTCTCCTTTGCACTGGATGTGCTTTTCCACACTGCTTTATGCCAGGAGGGACATGCACTGTAACTCCAGTGCAGGAGAGCAGCAGAATGAGCATCCTGTCCATGAAAATGGTGATGCCAAGTAGGTCTGGTCGGGCAACCACATCAGTAAGAGGGTAAACAACACCCTGTGGAGATGCCTTGCTGATGGGTCTTTGCCAAGACCTTCAGCACAGGAACACACTTCAGGCCTCTCCAGTGAGTGGCAAGAGCAATGACAGCATTTCCCTCTCACAGCACAAGCCAGGCCACTTTGGACAGTGCATTCAGTGCTCTGCAAACCCTGTGCCCAATGTTTGCTAAAGGGATGACAGGCTCTGGGAGCGACTGGAGCACTGCTGGAGTCACAGGGCAGTGCTTGGTGGTTTCCAGCTTTAGGCAAAGCTGGTTTATCCCTAAGGAGATGGGGACCCTCGGGTCATGGGGCTCCTCTGCACCCCCTCACAGGGCCACTCTGGCTGTCCTGGGAACCCTCATTGCAGCACACAGGGTGACCTCCCAGTGGTGACAACCCAGGGGCTCACCAGTTTGTGCTGGCAATTCCCACTGCCAGGGTGCTGTGGGGGACAGGTCCTACCCAGTGCTCATCCTGGGCAACCACCAGGGTGTGAATCACAGTGGTGTAATAGGTTTGTATATGATTTGTGCCAATAGGGGAACAAATGGTTTTATTGCACACTCATAAAACAAAAAAAACAACTGTTGTAAGGTCATCAGTTTCCCTGAACCTTTATCAAGGAACACCCAAATTATGATAGGGAATCGGTCAAATCACTAAATCCTAAAATTCCCCTGTCACCCCTTTATCAAGGAATACCTGAATTATAGTAAAGAGTTATCAAAGACACTAAATTGTAATCTAGTAATTAACCACTTGTAAAAATAATGACTTAACTGTAGCCATATAAGGAGAAGTGTGTAAAATGCATATGTATACCATGCAGTGAATATGTATGACGTGGCTGGATAAAAGCCAGACACACATTGTACTTGGTACATGAGTCAGTGGAGTGAAGACTCCCCCACCTCATGCCCAGCCCTGTATTGCTCTTACCATATAATAAACCTTTTTATTATAAAAATTTATTCGGTTGACACTCTGTTTCTCACATTGGGAATCAGGTAAGGAAGCAGCAATTTCAGATCTGTGCTCTCATGTTTGTATTCTCTCAGCACCAACAGAAACCACACAGATGTGGAACATTTTACTATTTCTAACCATTTCCTCTTGGATCCAACCAACAGGACTGAGAAACCTGCCCTGGCAAGCAGAGATCAGCTGAGCTGTGAACAATTAGCTGCTTCACCCAGGCCCTGCTCATCCTCTTAACCAGCAGCCAAAGAATACTTTAATGCTGATCTGGCTCAGCCTTAGCTGTGATACTGTCCTAGCACTTGTACAGCCTGGTTTAGTTTGTACAGAACAACAAAGGGTCCTGTTCTCCAAGGGTGGTACTTGAAAGCATATCTGCAAGAACAGATCTCATTATTTTAATTAAAAGCTTCCACGTATTATTTTCGAAGCTAACAAATATGGCCATAGTTGTAATTATGGAATCACCAAATATAGTCTCAAGATCTTCCTAATAATGATATCCTTTTTAAAATCTCATAATCTTAAAAAAATGTTGTAATTAAGTTGCCAAGCAACTATATTTGTCTCCATGAAATAAAGCCAAATCTACAGATAATTGCAAATAACTCATTTCCCAGTGGATTAATTTTTTTGTGTGCCAATTAGGCTCACAAATCTCAAGCTGTCACCTTCATCTCCAGACATACAGCCGGCTGAGAGCACAGCTATAAACAAAACAGCCTGAGTGCCTCTTGTTCCCTGAGTAAGAAAGAAAATGAAGATACCAACACACATTTGTAGATGTCAGCCCCTCGAGAACGGAAAAGGGGGGCAGATAATCCTCAGATGTAGAACAATTAAAACACTTTGTCGAGCTTTTAAGAAGAGTGTTCTGGGAAAGCTCCCGAGAGACTTCTGTGATTGCAGTTTTTGGGGTAACAGCTGCCTCGTGCCTCAAACCCACACACAGCCCACACCCCCAGCCACGGATGGTTTTCCCTCTAAAATGTCCCAAGCCCTGGTTGCCCTTTCCAATGACCCTCACCCAGTGCACTGATTGTGTCTGTCACACACTCATCCAAATACATCTGAAGGCTCCCTGAAATGCTGACTCAGCCCCAGCAGGGCACTGGCAGGAGCAACACCTGGAGATGCTGCTGCTCCCCCTCTGTCCCCAGTCATTCTGGAAGGCTCCAGGTGCAAAGCTGCTGCTGAAACTCCCACCCTCAGGCACCTGCACAAGCACCTCATGCAGCCCCTGTTCCACAGTGTCCATCTAACACGGCTCTGCTTTCACCTGCTGAGGGGGTATTTAGGAGCATTTCGTTAAGTGATTTCTTCAGAACATGTAGACGAGTCTAAGCAACTGCCCCAACCAAATCAATAGAGCAGCTTTGCAACCTAAAACATTCAGAAGTGTTTTGCTGCCAGGATTTATATGCAAAGGAGTCCCTTTGCCTGTCCCTGCTGCTGCTGAACCTCCTGCACTCAGCCCTGCAACCTGCCACTGCAGCTCAAAGGAACTGCCCAGAAACACAAATTCAGGACATGTGAGCGATCACAAACCCTCGAAAACCGGAACAACTCTATTACATGTCTCCAGTTCAAAAAGTAATTACATACAATTCACAAAACTTGAAAACAAAGTTGAACCATCAAGATGTGAGCTGGTGGCTGAGGCTGAACACTCCTTACTCCAACATCTACTGCTCAGCCCAGTGTTTTCTCCTGCACGGGTGCTTTGAACCTACAGAAGGGCTTGTATGGGAAACCTGGGCTGATGGGCCTCATGGGCACAGGGGCTCCTTTGACTCATTTTGTCATTCTCTGGAGTGAAGATAGAATGGCTTCTCCCAAAATTCCCATGCCTGACAAGTCACCAAAGCATTTGCCACCAACACTATCACTGTTCCCATCCTCAAGTTACCTAAGATTCCCTTCACCCAAGAACTTAGATTTTCCCATTCCTTTCAAAAAATCCCTGACTTTACTCCTGCAGGGGAAGGGTAACCTGGACCTCTGCCACCTGCATTGTTTCTCTACCTAAAACATCCAAGTTCTCCATCCCTTTAACTATTGAACCCACCTTTGCACACCCATTGAGATGAGGACATTGCCATACACCACGGCACTATAAATACTGCTGTAATTCTGGCCCTGAATTCAGTTTGGGAGGGGAAGAGGCCGATTCTTGGGGAGATCTGCACTTAAACAGCTTAAAGACTGCACAGAAATTAAAAATACATCCTGTGGAAAGCAAAATTGCTACAATGGGGCATTTGTACCCACAACCAAGGTTTCAGAAATGCTGATTAATCCCTGCAGCCATAAAGCACGGGAGGTACATCTCCAACACACTTCTGAAACCCTGGCCATGGAGTGTAAAGATGCAAACAACAGTCTGAAAAGCATGTTCTCCCCTTTGTCAGCATCCCTGCAGAAAAAAAACTCAACCACAAAGTGTTTGTAACAAAACACACTGATAGTCAGGTAGGTATTTCACTTTTTACCTTCTTGAATTTAACAAAAGCCTGGATCCACCACTCAAATTAAAGAGTGTGCAGTAAAGCATTAAGTCTGTATTGAACAAGTTTAATTATTGTGTAAATGAAAGAAATTATTATTCATTCATGACATTTATTTCAGTTCTAGTGCTAGCTGCTTTTATAAAACTGGCATTGGGGGTGCAGGGGGAGGAGGAGGCTGGGTGTATAATTACTACTATATTTCTTTGCCAAACATTAGTGAACTTAAACAAAAAGTGCTTGTTTTCGCTAGGGAGGAAAAAGCATGTGAGCTATCACTGCTGAATCTTGAGGACGCCCCCAGCTTTGACACGGTGCCAGGCTCTGATAGGTACACCAATATTTGGGAGGCTGATAACACAGGGCTCATTGAAGCCCCAAGAGCAGCTCGGGACTCTGGTGGGTCAAAAGCCACCCAAACGATGGGAACAATCCAAGGTGCCGCCCCCGGCAGTAACGGGAGCCCCGGTGCAACATGAGAGATAAAGTGGGGGCTGATGCTATCGGGGCCTGTCCAACAATGCATCTCTTCTAATGGATTTTCACAGGGCTTAAACTTCCAACAAAGGAAGGCGAAAATAAAAACCTCTGAGCTGATTCAGATCAGGCATTTTTGGAAGTCTGAAGAAGGCGAGGGAGAGGCTGCCCAGGGAGGGGACATGCACGATACCAGTAAATGTGTCCCACCCTCTCGGCCTCATCCTGCACAGGGTGCTGATCCCAGGAGAACACTTGTCACCTGCTCGGATCCACCCAAAACGTTTGAACTTTCTGGAGAGTGCTGTAAACAAATCCCAGCAACTAATCAAAACAGACCTTCCAAAAACTATGCTTTTCCTGGAAGAACTAATTCCTGTACTTTTGTCGCCCTCCAACTATCAGCATTTAATCACTGTGCTACAGGAGTGATGATGCTCTGGCAGAAGTGGCCTCGGTTTACTTTAAGGAAGGAAAAAAAAAAAAGAAAGAAAAATCAACACCGGGCCACACAAGTTGTATGTAAGAAATTACAGCTGATGGATTTAGATAAGTGGAAGGAGCAGGAATGATCCTGAAGGTCAGCCTAAGCAGGGGAACAACTGCAGTGATTTTTCACATCCACATTTAGACATTCCACTTCTCCCCTTGTGCTAACCAGAAAATACACCCTTTTCGAGAGAAGCTCCACAGAAGAGCCATGGCTGCTCACCTCTGAAAGCCCAGGAAGTTTGCACACTCAGCTGAGGGAACAAACGTGACTAATTTTTTGCATTCCAGGGTAGTACAAATCCGAGTCTGTTCTGATCTCATTCCCGATTCAAAATGAGTCGCTCTTAAGTTTGTTCCCAATTCCTTTGCTGAACCTAATCAAGCCAAGTGGAACAAGCCATAATCCAAGCAGAATTCAATGAACTGCACCCATTAAGAAGGCTATTAAAGCTTGTCCTCAGGCTTTAAACCAGGAGAAGATTTAAGGTGAAGACGAGATTATCCCACATCTGCCTCCCATGACCTCCCTCTGCTGGCACCAGAACTGCCACGGCCAGAGGGACAGATGTTGGGGCGGGTAGATTTGAGACACTGACCTATTCTCCCACGTTCTACATGGCACTTACTTCACAGCTGACTCTTTTTTTGCCCCCAGACTGCATTTAAGGCTCAGAACTGTCACACTGCTGCTTTGGTGCTGCCCCTTCCATCAGGCTGGGCAGTCACACCACAGCCCATGGACAGCCTGATCCTCCTCCTGATTAGACCACAGGGTTTGCAGACACAAAGCACTATCTCGTGCCAAGACCCGATTACTGCTGCACCCAAACAGCCACAGCAACAACAGGCAAGGTAATTACACCTAGAAATAGGTTACACACAAAGCCAACTGCTGTGGCCAAGCCTGCACAAGAGTATCTGCATTTACTTTTTCACTTGCTTAAAATAATTGCTGAATTTATGCCATTAGGAGCAGGAGACCAATCGCCACATCATGTTTGGACTTTTGAACATCACTGAGAGCTGAGGACCAAAGAGGGGCAGCATTCCTTCCAACCTCCATCAGCACACCCAACCCATGGGCACCTCTCCTTGGGGGAGAGCTGGGCTCTGTGCTGGGGGGACACCAGCTGTTAACAGAGGCAACGAGGGCTGGGTTTGGTGTCCCGGAAGAGGTGAGGAGGCACTACCCAAATCCAAGCCCACTGATCCAAAAGCTGAGGAATGACTGCTGCAGAAGCACCCACACTGGACACGTCACCAGAGTCATTTCAGAGCAGCCGCTTCTGTCCACCCCCCTCCTGGGTACCTGCACATGAGCAAGAGGACTCAGAGCAGCTCCTCAGGGCAAACACTTCTTTGCCACACTGCACACACATACTCAGCGTGGCTTTGCCCATACCACTGACATCCTTGTCTCAGCCAGTCAAGAGTTTTCCACTGCCCACAGAAAAGAACAACCACAGAAATGGGGCAAGGCACCCTTTCTGCCCATCTCCATGGGAAGAAGTCACTTCAACATCACTTAAGAGTAAAATGGGCAGGAAAACTTTGTTGCATTGATAGTACCAGAGTGGTATTTTTTGACATTATGATTTCTTGCCTAGCAGCCTGTGCTTACTGAGCCTCCCTGACCACAGAGACTTCACCTCAGAGGGGTCAAGTGCTCTGTGAACATTCCATGGGGAAGAGCAAACTCCTCCACCAACACAGGCACTCACAGGCAGGGGCCAGCCCTCCTGGAAAGCACACTCAGGCTGTCACTAGGCATTTCCACAGCCAGCTGAGATGCATGAACAATTCATATAAGGCAACACCAAAAATAAAGCTAATTACTTTAGGCTCATGATAAGAGAGATCTTTTTCTACAGGCAACTTTGCAAGGTCACCTTTCTTGCTTTAGTTAGTCTCTCTCTATATTTTTTTTTTGAAAGGAATGACATTGAACTGCTTTCAAAGCTTATCTAATTCCACCTCAGGGCAAGAAGGAGTTAAGACCTTAAAAAATACACACACATGAATAGAAAGCCAGGCTGCTAGGGCAATGTTTTAAAAAAGGAAAGGGGAAAAAAAAAGTATGTTCTTACAGTCAAAACAGACCCACAACCGCAGTGTTTAAGGTCACTTCCTCTCCTCCCAGTGCTGGGAGCAACCCTGTCAATCAGCCGGTGTGCTGGGAGTCTCTGCTCACTGCCAGGGCAGAAAGTGGCACAGCAGAACAGTAACATCTGCCCGCTGGGAAAGGGATGGAGGACGCAGCTTTCAATTGATTCCAAAGGTCCTTTGGGAAAGATGGAGCCTCTGGTTTATTAGCACTGACATTCAGCTCTCCGAGGAGCAGGCTGATACCTATTTAATTTAATGCCATTTTCCAGTAGGGAAATGTTTGTCAGGCTCTTGCCAGGGAAGCCCAGCCAGCAGCACCCGCCTGGCAGAGCTGCTGCCCTGCCTGGTGGGACAGCACAGCCCCAGCACGGGGCAGCACCAAAGTTCTCAGCTCCATCAGCAAAAGAGGGCCTTGTGCTTCAGACTATTTGCTCCTGCCTTTGATCCAGTGGAGGGGGAAATGCCAACACAACCCCTACTGTGTTTCTTTTGAGAGGAGTGTGTGCCCAGACCACCCTGACCCTCGGAAATGAAAGCCAAACCTGACCTGGCTGCACCCCAGACACAACCTCACCCTCACCGTAGTTTGTGACATTTCTTTGGGCAAGTCCCTCGGACAGGTGCTCTTACATGCAAAATGGAGGTATTTGCCTCATTTTAGAAATAGATTGCTGCATGACAGACAAGGGTCTTTCAAGATACAATACCATTATTCTTCCCTTAAAAATTCATCCTTAGATGATGGCATTGACCTGCTGCTGTCTGGTTGCCACTATCTGTGTCCCACTGTGAGTACACATCATGGTGGGGTTGTGTGCCATGCTGGTGTGTGATCACACCACTAACCTGATAAAAGGACAAGATCTGGGGCAGACTCAGGAAAGCTCCAGGAGGTGAACATGACTTTGGCTCATTAATGAGACCTTAGGCTTCTACAGTGAGGCCAGTGGGGCTGCACAGAAACAACCCATACTAGATCGCCAATCAGGCATCAAAAGATGCAAATACATGCCTGGTGTAATATTCAATCTCATGTAAGGAATCTGGGCATCTGTTTCTCACTGATCCCTTAAAGCTTCATCAGTCTTGTGAAGCTCAAGGATCTGTCTACAAACAAACATACTGATGAAGCTGCTCCACAATCTTGATTTTAGCTAAGCCCTAATCCAGACTAAGAAGATCTGCAGAATTACACAAAAATTACCCTGTCACAAAACAGAATATATCAGGAAAGGTCTCCATGACATTTCCAGGTTGGTATCTTCTCTCCCAGCCTTTGCAATGCTCACGAGGCACCAATCAGTGCATCTGCAGCCAGACACATTGGCTGTCACTGCACTGATCATGTGAGTTGGGATTAGTGAAGGAAACTAAAGGCTACTGCTATTTTCTTGTATACACCTCAGTGAATTGTTCCAAAGTAGAAAAATATTAAGACTATATATCGAAATCATACAGATCCAATCAATGCTGCACCCATCTCTATGTTTAAACCTAGAAGTATTACATGTCTAATGTACTTATATATTAAACACTACGTGCCATGTTTAAACCTAGAAGTATTACATTACATATATAAATGTGCCCACACACAGACACTTCTACACAAATCTCCTGAGTTTTGATTATAATCATGATAAAAATCAGTTTGCAGCTGTGCAGGCAACTCTGCCCAGGTCAGAACTGAGCACTGACTCTGTTCCACACAGACTCCATTCCTGGATAGAAATGGTTAGGGAGACACAGGCTCTATTTTGAGCTTTTCAACTGAAAAGGATGAAAGAATTGATGTGACAGCAAAGGATATGCTGGGCTTAAGAGCTCACACATTTCCCTGTATATTTATACCTCTGGCCTCCGAGATGCAAAGCTTTTGCAAAGCAGTGTCCAGTGATGTGCTGAGTGCCAGGACTGCTCATTTGGAGTGCAGAGAGGGAGGGCAGGATGAGCCCAGCACTGTCCCAGTGCTCCAAGGGTGACCTGCTGTCACAGGCAGCTCTCCCTCTGCCACTGCCTGTGCAGCCTGGACAGCAGTCCACACTTCCAGCAGCCACTTCCACCCTGGAGAGACCTGCTGGTTTGTGTTTGCTCAGTGCTGTGAACAGCCCTGTCCTGGAAGGCCCTTTTGGCTGCCAAGCTCTCAGGGCAAGCCTTGTGTCACCACACACAGTGCCAAGTGTGGCTGCAGTCGGGCTCCCACCTTCCTGGGGTCCTGGGAGTGCTGCTTTGGGTAAAAACAACACACACAAGTGTAGAGCTGCCAGACCCCTGGTCCAGGAACATCTGTAGGTGCTTGTTCCTTCTAACAAACAGTGATCACTCAGCATATTTGAACATACAAGCCCATCTGGGACCCTGCAGTAGCCAAGCACCCGAGTGCCCCTAAACATTACAAACCTGATCACCCTTTGGAGAGGGAGAAATTAAAAAATACTCCTTTTACACAGAGATGCAAGATTACACCTACCTATAGAAATGTCTTTAAATGAAACAACTAACCCAAAGGCCTCGTTGCCTGGGCTGCTGCACTAGCAAGGAAAATCAGGAACCTTCCAAAGCCCTGGAGTGGGCTCATGTCTCTCCTCCCAGATCAGGGACCTTGAGGAGATGAGATCCCTAATTCAGACATATTTACATGCTTGAAGTTAGAGGAGAAAAGATCCAAGTCTGAGCTGCCCAGAATGAGAAGGGCAACTTTACCGTGATTTTGAACCTACAAGTTTTTAAGGCAACCCTCACTATCCCTTCCCTTTTCTGGTGCAGGACCCCACATGGGTCACTCACTACCCCACAGCCATCAGCTGAGGTACCTTCCAAGGCAAGTGGTGCCCTCAAACATCCATAACTAATTGTTTTTAAATATTTCTCATGATCCTGTAAGAGATCCTTTTGCTCAGTCCACTGCCTAGAGCCAGGAGAGAGCTGGGTTCAGCAGAGTGGTGCCTCTGAAAGGACTGACCTTTTATGTCCCAATCCCACACAAACCTACAAGACATGAAAAATGCAACATAAAATTCATGAGGCACCACTCCAGGGCACTTTTTGGAACATTTTTCAGTAAATTTAATATTTTTTTAGATTTATTAGAGATTTAGATTTATACCTCTGTTGGTCTCAGAGGTGACTACTAGACAAGGTTACAAAAGCAGCATCTCTTTCAGTGATCTCCCTCCACAGGCAGTGGAAGGACCCACATCTCTCCCTATCACCTTCTGTCCATGTTGAGGAGAAAAATGGGATTTTGTGCTCCCAGTTTCTCTCACCAGCACAACACAGTGACATTTGAGCACCAAACAAACCCGTTTTCTAAGACAAAACAACAAAACTTCAACCTGTACCTTGAGCCCAGGAGGGGGATGATTTTGGCTTCTCTATGGTTTCTTCTTTTTTACAAGGAAGGGGGGGGAAGTCTGGGGAGCTGGTGAGGACACCATTAGGGCTGGGCTCACGGCACCACTGTGCTGCCCTGTCACAGCATCTCCCTGAGCACAGCCCCAGCAGCACACCCCAGGCATGACACCCACCCTCCGGGCCATCCCCAGAAGGTAAAAGCTGTTCTCTCCTCCCACAGGCAGAGCCCTGATCCCCAGAGCTGCACTCTGTGCCCAACTGGTGCCACTCCCTGACGGGAACAGGGGCGCTGCCTCGGGGTGTAAGGAACACCCAACACCTCCAACGCTCCATATGGTGCCTCTCTCTCCAAACCTGCCAACTTGACCCCTTTCCATTTCAGCACCCCATTCCCCATTTCATTCCTGCAGCAGAACAGAGTTTATTTCAGAGAGAACTCCCAGACCTGGAAGCAGAGACCTTCTCTGCCCACACAGCAGGTGATGATCCTCAGTGACACAGGGGTGAGGAAATCCAAACCGGGTCATAAACTGAGGCAGCAAAACAACCAGCATGAAATTGCCTCTGAGGCAGCTGATCTTCTCTGTCCAGGCAGTGCTGTTAATGTATTCTAACACAGTTTCAGCTTTAACTCTCCTGGATTGACAACAGAATTGAATTACTCTTCCAAATCTCTCTCTTTCAACTTGTCATAAGATTTTTTAATCCAACAAGAAGCACTTCCTTGGCAGGGTTGCAATTGTTATATTTTTCCAGCTTTTCTGATTTAGGGATTTTAATCTTTTTAGCCATGAATTGACTTCTCTGTACTAGCACTCACAGAAAAAAAAACCCAGCTATTGCTCGCCACACAAGCTGCCAAGTTCCTGGGAGCAGATGGACGGGATCGTAGGCTTTTAAAGGAAATCATTGACAGTCAGGGAGAACACACCAAACACAAGCGCAGCTTCAAGAGGGTTGGACAAAGATTGATCACAACGCAGAAATGACAGAACACTAAACAAGGAAATAGAATCCCTATCTGTTCATCTCTCACATCTGTACTGTGTAGAACACTGGGAGCTACAGCAGTGCCTGACTGAGCTGCAGGGTAATGCAAGCCACGTGCAGCCCCTGCTTGCCGGGATGGGACCCGACATGGACCATGGACGGCAGCCCCACCACCCTGGGGGGAACTGGTTTGCACAAGTGCAGAGCAAAGCAGAAACATCAGCCAGAGGGGAAGGCAAAAGCAGACATCAAAGCCACTGCTGAGACCTACACATGAGATGTTTGCCTCAGAGCATAACTCTACCAAGGTATGTCAGAGCTGCCATCAAAGTCACGCAGAGATGCCAGCTGAAAAGGGGAGAAAGACGAGCTACAGAGCTTTTAGAATATTTCTATCCTTATCACCGAGCCAGAGGCAGCATTTGGGCCTAGGCAGAGCTTCATTCACCTCCTTTAAGCTTCTCTGACTTCTTTCACAGTTTATATTTGGATGCTCGAGAAAGGAACTATTCAGTTACTGAACTCAAGTTTATGATACAGTCAGTGAAATTCAACCCAGTCTTTTAAGCAGATTAGGATCTACACACAGACCTTTGAACCTGCTGTGTTACCGTGTTGGCTTTCACAGCTCATCCCCAAAGGAATAAAATTACTCCATTTAATTAGACTCCAACTCTCCTCATCTGCCCCAGAAGTTTCCCCTCACCTCATTCAATTGTGAACATGATTTAGGCCTAAAGGTTTGTCCTGATTTTTCACTGGGGTGCTGAAGAGCTTTGTCATGCAATAATTCACCCATCTTCAAACCTTTCTGGAGACACTGCAATAGAAATGCTGCCTGCCTTCTCTTCATTCTGTATCTTGTCCAATGCTTTCAAAGAAATGCATTGGAATTCTTCCCCAAATGCTGCATAGATAATACTCCTGATAACACATGTGCCTTCACACCCATTTTATGGGGGGAGAAAATGAAGCCTATAGAGGAGTTGATGTGAGATTCCTCTTCCCAGACCCAGAGCACTTGCAGCAGAAAATTAGGAACCAGTTATTAATACCACACTGTAATCACCATGTGAGAAGCCTTTGTTTGAAGGGAACAAGCACAGCCAAAGCCCCAGCAGCTGAGCTTGGTGGGTGCTGGAGAACACCCATTTTATGCAACACTCATCCTGTAAGACAAGATGCTTCAGCAAATGCTGCCCCAGTGCCACCAGCACAGAGGACGCTGCACTGAGCCAGATCAAAGGCTCAGCTTGCTCAGCATCCTCTTTCCAACAGTGGCCATAAATGGGTGTCCAAAGGAACAGAACAAAAATAGGCTAAGTACATATAATACTCCTGTCTCTATTTATAATACCTACATCTTTCCCCCTTGCCTCCACCTCCAGTCATTTCCAGCTCACTGAGCTCCTGACAGTGTTTCTGCCTGCTCAGTGGCAACCCACTGCTTTCTTTTCCATTCATTTGTCCACTTTCCCACACGTGATGTCAACTTTCAGCATCCACAGTTTCCTTGACAACAACCTTCCCAAAGAACCATCCACATCTGATCTCATTCCACCTGGCTCTTTCCAACTTCCTCTGACGTCTCCAAGTCCTTATGTCACAATTCCCATCCCCCCTTGCCCTGCCTGATTTCCCAGAACTTCTGTCACATCTCCTCTACCCATTCACCCAGCTGAAGGGTCCGAGGTCATTCAGTTCTGCCTCCCACTGGGGCAGTTTGACACCTCTGAACAGCGTTGTGGTCTTTGCTGAGCACTTGGTACCTGCACATCTTTGGAGAGGGGATGAGGAGCGTGGCACGTATCCAGGACAGGGGTAAATCACGGATTTCTATCCCATCAGAGCAATGTTCCCTGTTCCATTCTTAGTACATTCCCTAATTTTAGTAGGTTAGTCTTTTTTACCACTACAGAGTGATGTGCTGATGTTTGGATGGAAATATCCATAAAAGCCCAAGATCTCATTCGTGCACAGAAATGGAGTTAGAACCTCCCTGATTTCACTCTTGTGTGGAAAGCAGCCCAGAGTCCATCCTTGCATTAGGACTGTTTTAGGGAATGGTCACCAGAACCCCTAAAAGCAGCACATGGCACGTGTGCCTTGGCCCAGGCCTGATACTGAGGTGAACTGAGACCCAGGTAATTCCACTGGGGATCCCTTCTCCAGCCCCTGCTCCCTCCTGCACCCACCCCTCACTGTAACAGAACGGGATTTTAACATGCCTGCTGCTGTTTCATACAACCAGTGTCTTCAAATTTGCTAAAAGCACCCATAAATATTTGATAGAGCAGACAATGCTGCTCTCACATCCAGTTGCAAACAAGGTTGTTTTTTCTTCCAAGCAAATCCAATAACTTGATTATCTGATCTGGTCTGTTCTTATTTTCTCTGCTTTACAATTTTCAAATATTTGCAGTTGTAAGTCTTTTAAAGCTTTAATTTGCTTAAAATGATTCACAAGCACCTTGTTAATCTTTTATCAGTTTTATTGCAAACTGTAAACAAAACCCAGTTCTTAAATAATTAAAGGGCAGAACTAGCCCTCAGGCAAATGAAGTCCGGGAGGGGAAGATAAAAAATTTAAAAATCAGAGTAAGCACGTAGATTAATTTTTTTTTAATTCCCATGTACAGAATTGGTGAATCTAGCTTCAAAACACAGAGCAAGTCTGAAAGAACAGATTGTGTGTGACATCCCCCCAGCCAGATTCTCTCATCTACTGTGTCCTGAATATTAATCTATCAAGTACCTCCACATTGCTGCTTACGGAGTTAAACACACCACAGGCTTACAAGTCAAAAGTTGGGTCCCAAAGAGCATCTCAAAGGAATTCCTCTGCACTTCTGCGTGCCCAGTGATGCCTGAGCCTCTTCCTTATCAGCCTCAAGAGGGTCCCCCCCACCCAGCAGGTCTCACCTCTGCTCCCCACCCAAGACAAGGATGCTGCTGCACTCTCTTGTCCTCCAGCAGCACCCCAGGACCTCCTCCTGCCCCCCCAGGGCAGAACTCGCTGGGCACATCCCATGGCACAACTCAGGCAGCTCTGCCCACATCACCCCAGCCTGGGACATGTTGCTGTGCCTGCCAGCTCCTGGCAGGGCAGTGAAAGCACACCCTGCTCAGCCAAAACACCAGAAACCCCCAGAAAGGAGAGTCACTGGCATGATCAGGGGGCTGGAGCAGCTCTGCTGGGAGGAAAGGCTGGGAGAATTGGGATGGTTCAGCCTGGAGAAGAGAAGGGTCCAAGGTGATCTCATTGTGGCCTTCCAGTACCTGAAGGAGCTACAAGGAAGATGGAGAGAGACGATTTCCAAGGGCCTGGAGAGACAGGACAGGGGGGAATGGCTTCAAACTGACAGAGTGGGTTTACATGGTATATTGGAAGGAATTCTTGGGCTGTGAGGGTGGGCAGGCCCTGGCACAGGTTGGGCAGAGAAGCTGTGGCTGCCCCTGGATCCCTGGAAGTGTCCAAGGCCAGGTTGGATGGGGCTTGGAGCAGCCTGGGCTGGTGGAAGGTGTCCCTGTCCATGGCAGGGGGTGGAACTGGAGGAGCTTTAAAGTCCCTTCCAGCCCAAACCATTTATGCTTCTCTCAAAGCACAAGGAACACTTTTTCAGATGTCTCCAGTACTGCCAGTATTGCTGCAGCCACTCCCAGTTCCACTGCAGCCTGGGGACCAGCCCAGCAAGGTGTGGGGGCAGATGCCAAGGGGGAGCTGCAGTCCTGTCACACAGCTGACCTGGGAAACAGAACCTCAGAGCACAGATGCTGAAATTGAGGCAAAACCCTGCCTGGAGGACTTTCCAGCTGGACTGGCTGGTGGGGAGGTGAGGGCAGGACCTGGGTGTCAAATGAGGAGCCCTGGGGAGTTCTCACACAGAAGACACAAACGGTGATGACTCTGAGCCTGGTCACCCATAAAAAGGGTTCTGCTACATCCACATCTCGCTACAAAACTCACCTCTAATTATTCAGGCTGAGAACTGTTATTTAATGTAATTATCACTGCTTTTACAACCTACTCTATCAACTGCCAGCTCTTCAATCCAGCTGTGCTGAAGAACAGTGTTCACTGATACCAATGGCTGTACAGTCATTTTAGAAATTCTCATACAAAGGTTCCAGCTTTCTAATGTATTGAGAATTGTATTTCCTAATGTATTCAAATTGTATTTCCTTCTTTTTACAGAAAAGACCACTTCTGATGCAGCTCTCCAAAGCACTTGAAGTCAGAAGGAAACCTAAGGAACTATGAAAGCAAGACTGAGAAAATTCTAATTATCTTTTGAAGGCTACACTGCCATGCACACAAAAATGGATTTAAATGCATTACAGACCTAAAAATGTGTAATGGATGCATCGCTAGCCTATTACATGCAGTTCATTGTGCAAAGGTTTCTGGTTGTATGTTTTGTGCAGTGGGCTGTAAAAGTTGCTTAACAGAAGAAAATACATTTGATTAAAAATTTACATCAGAAGAATGTAACAGGGCTTTTTTTTTTCCTTTGGTATTTTATCTGCCACTGACTATTCCCATTAGTATTCTTAGTCCCACAGGCAGAAAACAAGGACTAAAGATGGAAAACTTTCAGGTCTAGATCCCAAATTGTATTAAAGGCAAAGCTGCCCATAAGCTGACTGGGAAAAAAACCCACACCTATTCCCACTTATAAGTGTGAGGATCATAAAGTGCCAGTGAGATGCTTAAATAGTTCTGCTCCAATGACTCCCCTCGTGAGAAATATCAAGGGGAAAGCGGGTGGTGCTTGGACTTCCTAATGCTGCAAGACCCACAGAGCTCCCTGCACCTGTCCAGGCAGGAGCAGCCCTGGAGTCATCCTGTCACACAGGATGCAACACCTGCCCCGGATTCAAGGAAGAAAAAAATCCTGTAAATCTCTACCATAGTCCCAGCAAAGCCCAACAAACTTAGGGGCCCTTAGTGATAACCATTTGGAGCAAAAAACAAACCACAAACATTCAATTTGCAGTACTGAAAGAAATCAGGAAGATTTAACAGCTTAGTCAAACATCCTTATCCAAAACCACACAAGAGCTCTCCCAAGAACTGGTCCAGCTACCAAGAACTGGCAGACCTGGAGAAAGATGTGTTTAAATCACAATAAACAAGTAAACATTCCAAAGCCCAGCAATCTCCAGTGTTCTGCCCAAATGCTCAGCACTCTGAGCTAACTTTATGACCGTAAGGCCAGGTGGAGAATATAACAAACAGAGCCTGTCTGCCAATTCCACAGCCCATCCACCACTTTTAATTGCACAGAAAGTGCAGCCAAAAGGAGAGGGAGCAGAGCCCTGCACATGGCTCCCAGTGCAGGATGTTATTCCTCGTGGGAGGTCTGGCTGCACTTCACTCAGCTCCACAGCCCCGGAGCAGATGAGAGCCAAGGGGCAGCCTGGCCATGGGCACACGTGGGGAGCCCACCTGGCATCCCTCTGGGGCTGGACTCTGCACAGGGATGGCATTTCTTCCCCTGGCTTTCAGCCCTGCCTGCTTTGAATGGGATCTCCTTGGAGTCACCAGCCCATGTTGGTGCTCCAGCCCAACCAGCCTTCAAAGGCAGGAACGTTCTCAGAGCCACTTGCCGTTCTCCAGCAAAGCACAGCAGCTCTGCAGGCTGCACCCACCAGCAGCAAACACCCATTTGTGCTTGCAGAAAGGCCAGAGAAAATCAAAATGCAACAATAAAAGGCCAAAACACAAAGCAAGGCAGGCCTCTGACATGGCTTATGGGCAGTCACAGGGTCATGCAGCCAAACCAGACGGGGTAGGAGCTGAGTCCAAGAGAGAACAGACTCCTGAAGCACAAGGGCACATTAGAGATTGGGATGAAATCCTTCCCTGGGAGGGTGGGCAGGCCCTGGCACAGGTTGGGTAGAGAAGCTGTGGCTGCCCCTGGATCCCTGGAAGTGTCCAAGGCCAGGTTGGACAGGGCTTGGAGCAGCCTGGGCTGGTGGAAGGTGTCCCTGCCCATGGCAGGGGGTGTAACTGGATGGGCTTTAAGGTCCCTTCAAACCCAAAGCATTCCATAATTTCATGATTTGCAATAATCCATATTTACAAGTTAATTAAATGCCTACATTCATTTTCCTTGATTAGGCCCAATCTTTGTTCATAAGTACATAAAATGACAAATCTCACTCATTTCCCTAAAACGCTGGCAAGTCACAGTTGCAACACAATTTTAAAAAAATGCAAACTTTTAATATTCATAGGCAGGAAAGGAAAAATTTCAGCACTTAAAAGTGATAAAAATAGTGAACCAGGTGTCTGTGCTGAGTAACTCTGGAAGGCACAACCCTTTGCTGATCATCCCCACCAGTTTAAGGAGTAACATCTGATTTCACACCTGCAGAAATCCATCTACAGAGCAATGAGGAAAAGAAGCAGCAAAGATAAATAAATAAAATTAGCACAATTATCTCCAGCAAACACTTTTGGAGAAAAAACCCCTCGGTGGTTTCCCACCTCCCAGACAAGGATGGTTTGAGTGCCATTGGAACAGGGAGCCTCTCCAGGAGCAGGCAGGTCACAGCCCTGCTGGTGCCTCTGGGCACAGGTCTGACCCAGAAAGTCACCGACTCGAGCAGTTCTCCCTGAGTCCATCAGGCCGTGGGTACACATTTCTGGAAGAGTTCATCATTCCAGGCAGAACAAATGTTTCACTGAGGTGAGCTCAGGTCAGCAGACTGATCTCCCACCTCGACCAGCAGGCTCTTTAGGGCACTGCATTATGCAAACACTGTGCACGTTTCAGGATCTGACCTCAAAAACCACAGACTTCTGAAAATGGGTTCTATCCCCCAGCAAGGGCAGGAAATGGTCTGGGATGAAGAAGCTGGTTGTGGGGAGTGGGAAGGAGAAGGTGCCACACAGGAGATAAATAACGAAATCTTTGACAAATTACTTTTAAAAGGGACAAGGCAAATCATGAGCAGAGTCAGGGATGAAAAAAAACTGAATTCTCTAAAAATACAGCCAGCTCATGAGTCTCCAGCTGCAGAGCAGCCCTTTCAAGATGCAGCTCTCACTGCTTGTTGAGAAAGATGCTTCCTGCCTCGATCCCCCTGCCAGAGCTGCACGGTCTAATGGAAGTCACATTTGATGTGCTCTGTGCTGCTCAATGCAGAGGGGCTGAATTACTGGGTGCAGACCTCAGCATACTCTTAAAAAGTAATTTGGAATCAGGACTTTGATTTAGATTGGCTTTATCCTTTACTTTCAAAGTACAACTGGTAATAATGTAGTCTGTGAGTTTAACATTTGAAACAGGGGTTCCATTTACCTCTTTGTGCTTACTGGAGGAAAATGACTGTAATTGAAATCTTTCTGCTGGAAATGAAGCCCTTCTAACATTTAAAGTGGTTGCTTGTCCTTCAGGTTTTTTATTTTAGCTGTCAAAACTGTAAACTGCCTTTCAGAGCATTGAAAGTCTTACAGGAGAGGATGAAATGAATGTACCCTGGATCTAGGTACTGGGTGTTTTAATCTAATTTTCTAGCTAGAAATACAGCACTTCTCTCCCTTGGGCACTGCTGGGAACAGGAAAATTAAGCTTCACTTCAGCTCAGCAATATCTATCAATGAACCTCAAACAAGGGACAGGGCTTTTCAAGGACAAAGCAAAACCTCTCAAGTCCTCCAGTTTCATCCATAAGCCCCCTGACATCAGGCAGGAACACGTGAAGCCAGAGTGCCCACTCACACCACCTCTCTCCACACATCTCCCACACTTTCTCAAATTTCACAGATTTTCCAAGAGCTTGCCTTTTTCCTTTCCTCCTCAGATCAAACTCATTTCCTAGTGTCAGCACTATTATTTGCATGAAGCTTTTGAATTTTAATTCCAGTGTAAATGCACTCAGGCTCAATAGGGGTATTGTGTGAAAGTGGCTCGTGGCCAAGTGACCTTATATTAAATCTCTGAAAGGGTAAACAGAAAAACTTTGGGTCTTATCCAGTAGGCACCCCTTTAGTTTGTATTTTAGAATGTTAGCAATTAACTTCATAATAGACTGAAAGATAAGTTGTGTGGATTTCTACTTTAGTTTTATTATCTCATTAAAAATACACTGCTGTGAAAAGGTTTTACAGTGCCTGTCTGCACAACATCAAAAAACTGTTCGGATGACTTGAGCAAACTAACACACCAAAGTACATCAGTATAGCCAAGGTCTCTCTCTTCTGTTTCCAGTTCCAACATGTCCTTAGGGTTAAAGGTGAACATCCAAAGACAGTTTAAGAGCATTTTTCAGGCTTTGTGTTGCAGCTGCAGGACCATTTCCTACCAGTACAAACCAAGCACTGCACAAGCAGCAGATGACCTGAATTAACTGGTTAAGAGCCCTCGAGGTGCCAGGTGGATCCAATGGGTTTGGAAGCAACCAGAGGTCCTGTGAGGGCTGAATCCTTGAAGCTCAGGGGAGTTACATTGGCACACCTTGGTTCAGGTCTGTCTGCAGAGCCTGCAGATAACCCAGACAGGATGAGCAGCCTCAAACCCGATCAATAGAACAGTTTATGGCAGGAAAGTGTAGTGATGCCAAGAGAATAAAACAGGTTGACAATCTATATGGGAAGGAATATTTTACAATATACAACCTGCCTGCAGAGTTACCTCTGACACGTATATAAATGTATAAGCTTTATCACAGCGGGCTCTTCAGACATCAACATCATCTGAAGTAAATCAAAAGAAAAAAAAAAGAAAATATCTGTGATGGCCAGAGGCAAGGACATCAACTTCAGCAAAGCCAGCCAGCTAATAAAAATGTCAATGAACTTCTTTACAAGAGAATTAAGAGGGAGCAGTGCAGTGTCAGCACTGCAGCACACACAGGAAGAGCAGCCCCAGCTCTGATTAACCGAGACACTGCACTGGCAGCAGGGCAGAGACCCAACCTCTCCCTAACCTAAAATGACCGCCCTTAAACAGAGATTATGTAACACTTCCACATGAGGAGAGTAAACTTCAATTAACTTAATTTTCACAGGCTGCTGCCAGGAGACATCACTGTCCTTTCCACTCACCCTCACCCAGGTATTTCCAGGTACAGCCTGCTGTACACTTGTGGTGAACTGGGACATGCTGCCCTGCCTGAAAACAAAGCCAGTGCCAAAAAGGAATAAAAACCTGTTCAGTTCCAGTTGGATCAGCTCCCCACGTGGCTGCACAAACACTCGTGCTGACAAGTGGGAGTGGGAGCACTTGTTCCTGCAGCAGCCCACACTTGTGTCAGCTGAAGAGGAGAAACTGCATCTCCAAGTGAGATTCCAAATCCACTTAGACAAACCGCCGTAAAAAGCTGGTTTGAGAATTTCAAAGGTTCTTCAGCTTAGCTCACATAAACCCAATTTCTAAAGCCTTGACAACATGGAGGAGTTGCAAAAGAATTTGACCTAATTTTTTTAAGTCAGAGCAGTTTCACTATCGCAGAAACACTTGTTCCATGGAGTGTGTACCCAGAGTGTCCAGCCAGAGAAATGCAATTTAATAAATTCAGCGTCAGTTCACACCTAAGCCACACTAGCACAACTTTCACAGGCAAACAAGACTTGAAGCTAATGCAGAACAAGCCAAGCCACAGCCACAATAAGAATGTTGACACAAAATCCTGTGTTCAGCAAGGGAGTACAGCCCCACCTCAGAGCCAAGACCACAATTTCTCATGAGCCTTTCAGTAGGAAACCCCCCCTACAACCCAAAAGGATAACAGTCTCTTTTCACACATTAAATCCAACAGAAAACCAGCCATGTACTTCAGTTTTTGTCTTCCTAAGTGTGTGCATTATGGTTTGGGGATTTTTTTTTCTCCCCAACAGATGAACAGACTTGGCAACTTCCCTGGTGAATCGGAAGAAAGTCTTGTAAAGGCACAACTCTAAGAATACAGATTAAATGGGCTTCCTGGATTTCATCCACGTTCAAATTTCCCAGGTTGTAGATCTCAAAAATATCTGTCTCTGACAAAACTGGTATGACAGGTTATGTAACACACACAGAGAATCACCCGGTGACAGCAGAGCAGGAACATTATCTGCTCTGCTCAGGGACTCGAGGGCTTTCTGGATGAACTGCAAGGGGTATTAAAAAAAAAAAAAGAAAAAAGAAACTGAATCACAAAATGTAAAGGAAAAAGAAATCCTCGTGAGTTTTAAATACCCAGCTTCACCTGCTGGCAAATAACCACTGATTTTCTTAGATTTTTATTTCCAGGAAGTTCCATATGCTAAATATGCTGAGGTGATTTGTTTTAATATAGATGTTTATAGGTCTGATATGATTTAAAGAACATAGAATTACTGCAGAGAAACATCAAGGAAATAATATATTGCTGTCTAATAATGTGGGGTTTGCAGCCTTTATGAGACTGCCCAAAACAAATGACAATGGAAGTTACACCTGAGACTGTTAAATATGCTATTTGCAGCCTGGGATAAATGATAGGACAATCTTGTTAAATGAAATATAAATGCTTCTTGTTAAATGAAATAAATATGAGTGCAGTATAACTTGAGGCACAAAGACGAGAAATAAATCAGTGTGGGACTATTTGCCAGAATAGAATATTTCAGGCTAACAGCACACACATGGCTTTTCTCTCTGTTTTAAGAACAGCAAGACACAAACTGCTCGAGGATGTTTAGGGAACAGATAGTGAGGCTGCTCTGTATTTTCACAAAAAGAAGTCGTCTTGCTCATTTCCCTATGTGGCTGGATTAAAGAGAACAGCAAAGCTGCATCCACAATGCTGAGGGTGTCTCAGCACTGTTGGCAGCCAGATCAGGCTCCAACCCGGGCAGGGAACCCTGCGGGGGGATCTCCAGTGCCAATGGAGCACTGTTAGTCAATCCCCGCTGCAACCTTGGTCCTTCCTCTCCCCATCCCCATCCCCATCCTATCCCCATCCCATCCCATCCCATCCCCTCCCCATCCCCATCCCCATCCCATCCCCTCCCCTCCCCATCCTC